>JALDNG010003468.1:0-26654 GCA_024349245.1 Neodontobutis hainanensis | reverse complement strand
ATCTTGGGCTGTCATGCATTTAGTGTTAGTGCAAAAATTTTGAGTTTGGTTTGATACCTGGCTCCTCTGCTCATTGATAATTGACCCACTCTTATGATTGTTATTACAATAATACAGACCTGGTACACAATTTTTCTGTCAAATATAAGCTACCAATCATTTAATAAAAGACCTGGTTTGGGTTTTTGACACAAATGTGTCCTCAACAGAGACATGAGCAGGACACAGCTCACGCTAATCTCCAGCTTCAATGCACTCACTCCTTTCCCTGAGCTCCAGTGATGCATGACACAACAGAGGCTATGTGAAGGAAGACAGAATAGCAGCTGTTTGCCCTTTTTGTTTTGTTTTGACTTTGAAATTTAGACCATATCTGTCTGTGGTTGGCACTTTCTCTGTTCACAGTGAGCTGGCTGCAGTGCTGCAATGGAACAGTGCACTACTTGTTAATTCATCAATTTTGACAAAATTTCCAGAGCCTTTGTAGCTCACACATCCCCAAAACATCAGCAATCCACCTCCATGTTTCACAGTAGGAATGGTGTACTTTTCATCATATGTTGTCATATATGTACGTTTATGGTTGTTCATGACTTTGTTACAGAGGTTTAGAAGCTTGTCTCTGTGCTGTTTGATGTATTATAAGCGGGATGCTTTGTGGCATTTGTGTAGTAATGGCTTTCTTGACCATGCAGCCAATTTTTATTCTAGAGCCTCCTTATTGTGCATCTTGTAACAGCCACACCACTTTTTCTCCTGTATTGCAGCGAAAGTTTTTAGTGGGTTTTTCTTTGCATCCTGAACAATTTTCCTGGCAGTTGTGGCTGAAATTTGTATTGGTCTAATTGACCTTTTTATTTTTCAGTTCTTTATTAGAGAAAAAGTTAAAGCAAAATAATCTGGACTCAGTTTTCAAGGTGAAGATGTTTTGTCTCTAATTCCAAGAGACTTCATCAACTCTCAGAATTGAAATAAAGTAGATTCCATGTATATCTTTATATATATCTTTGCTGTTTTATACAGTTCAATTAACTTTTCCTGCATGTTCTTATTAATTATTTTGCTTTTCCCATGACTCAGACAGAAACATCAGTGCAGCCCTGGATGAAAGATGCAAAAGTCTGTCAGGAGCCCAGAAACTCACTGACCTTTTATACACATCCAGATTACAAGCATGCAGATAACAGAATGGTAATCTTTAGTAACCATTCAAACCTGTTTGTGTCACTTGTGTGCATGTTATCAGGCCAATATCACCAGGGTATGTACTAGGGATGAGCAAGTACAGCATTATCTGTATCTGTTAACCATATAAATGATCTGTATCTGTACTCGGACTGGGCGTGGCCTAACCCGGAAGTGGCCGGGATTTAACCCGGAAGTGGTATTAAGTATTAGGGGAAAATGGCAGACGAGCAAATAAATACAATACAACATAACATAAATTACAAAAACTCAGTAAAAGATTTGTCATTTTCCTGTTCAGTTCAAAAATGTATTTTTTTTCCCCATCAGTTCATCTGTAAATCCTTTAATTAGAATAATTAAATAATTAAGAAATAAATTAAAACAACCAGAAACGCTCATTTCTTCAATTAGGTTCCACTCGCGTTCACTATGCTGCCAATTAACCTCAATAAAACAAACTAATTTGCTACTATTATCCCAAAAGGTACTAAAGATACTAAAGTAGAAGTAAAGGAAAACTCACCGCTGAGTCAATTGTCAAATATAAGAATTCCAATTTCTATATGAAGTGTTTTTCCAAACTTCTCAGCACCGCTTAGCAGACTGCAGCCACAGCAGGAACCAAATACCGGGAATATCCCTGCACCTGCTCCGAACTTATGTCCAGCGGAAAGCATCCGCAAATGAGAAGGACTATTTTTCACGTGACATGCGTTACACGAGCACAGATATTGACTCGTATTACTCGTATAATACTCGCACTCGGCAAAAGTGCTTTATCCGCACCGGATACTCGTTTCAGCCAAGTTTAAGGTCATTTGTTGTTTCTGTTGTCATTATGATTTAAAAAGGGTAAACACAATAAATTTCACAATAAATTGCTTCACCCAACCACTAACTGCGAGTAAAAAAACATTTTTGTGTTCATTCATATTCTCTAAAAAAATTAAACAATTACGAATTCTGCCAGGATATTTTACACAGATCACAACTGGCGGTGTTTTGCTTATCTGCAGTAAACAAAAGATTACACTGAACTTGCTTGTCCTTTTCCTGTTCTGTTCACTTCTGCCACTGAGTCACATGACAACACGGCGACACACAGAGCAAGAGGTAACACACACCTGCCCACTCACTCAGTGTAGTAAAGGAAAAAAAATAAAAAGGTTGTATCCTATTGTAGCCTTCCCATAGTTTGTCTTAAAAACTTGGTTCAATAGATTTGGTTTGTTCATGTACGTCATGGCCTCCTCCTCTAAACGCAGCAAAGTTTGGAATTACTTTGAACAAAATAATTAACTAGTCGTCTGAAAAAATTGTCAGGGAAATCTAAGTTATCACACTATCACACTGTTAAACTGTTTAAATTTTCAGCTAAAAAAAAAAAAACACAGTATTGTAGCCTTTAACTTTGTTTTTGAATAAAGGCTACAGTATACCCCAATACGGTTAGGAAATGATGTTCAGAAATACGTTTCATAAACTAACGCCTCTCTCATTAAACTTCATTTAAATATACAAATATTTAGCTTAAATATTCAAATATTTTATTTGTGGAAAATGCCCTTTCCATGGTTAATATACACTCACCTAAAGGATTATTAGGAACACCTGTAGAATGGATAACATCGAAAAACTGACCGGCGAGCTGCATTGTATTGTATCAGGCCTGACAGGGATAAGAAACATCAAGGTTACTCCACGAAATGGACGCACGCCTTTTCACTCTTGGAAGTCCAGCCGGCAGCTGGGGCTCATCTTATCCTCTTGAGACTTTCCGTCCTTCAAGGCCACTGAGCATCTCCAACGCACAGCCAAAACATCGCCCAACAGAGGCTTTGACTTTACTTTCCTAAAAACAGTCTTCAACCGTCTGCCATTTGACATCTGTCCGACCCTGTTTGACTCTACAGGATGGGCTAGAACAACAGAAGACCCCACCGGGTACCACTCATCTCCACTACAAATAGGAAAAAGAGGCTACAATTTGCATGAGCTCCACAAAATTGTACAGTTGAAGACTGGAAAAATGTTGCCTCGTCTGATGAGTCTCGATTTCTGTTGAGACATTCGGATGGTAGAGTCAGAATTTGGCGTAATTTTCAAGCAAAACGGATAATGTCCGTTTTGCTGAACAGAAATAGTTTTTTCATTTAGTTGATAAATCATTAAAGACTTGGCATTGCATCTAAGATAAATCACACAGGGGTTCATGCAGCAAAAATCTGGAACTGCCTCAACTTTAACAATGTTTAAGGGAAGTTAAAAACCTTCCTCTTTAGCTCTGTCTACTTTCAGTAAAGACAGTAAAGTGTTTTGGTTTTTTTGTTTGTTTTTTATAACTGGTTAGCTAAAATAATTTTAGCATAAAATGGCATAAGATTAAACATTTAAAGCTGTTATTATTGTAAAGAAACATTTTATTTATTTATGTCCTTTTTATTTCATGAGTTTTAATTTTCTTGATGTTGGTGTACAGCATTTTGGCCAATCGTGTTGCCTCATAAATAAAACTAAATTTGTAGTTTATATAGAATATGTAGGAGACAGAACATGGGTGCACTGTGGTAATGCAGTAAAGCATTCTGGATCAAGCGTCTCTGTTTACAATACGGATTTCAATAGTGTGTCACAAATATATGTACAGGACCCATCTTAACCTCTCAGCGGCAATAGGAAGTAAGCTACAGAATAAATGAATAAACTCTGATGTGGTAAAGTAAAGGTCACACTCAGAGTTTCAGAGACTAATATCTGGAAAGCCAACTCTTCTGTCATTATCCTCACTTCTTTCTACTTTTGTTTACACTAGACTCCAAACTACGGCAGCAGCAGAGGGTCAAAACTCAAATTTTGCATTCCCAATTGGTTTACAGAAAAGCTATTTCAGATTTTTTTTGTACTGTATCTCTGTCCAAACAAACGCAGCCAGTGCTGAAATAGACCATTTCTCAGAAGGATTTTACACTAGCATTGATTAAATGTTGCAGTGTAGACCAACAGCCAATTGGAGAGTTTCTTATTCAAGAGTGGTCGGCCAAAACTTACAGATGAGAATGTTTTTAAAATTCTTGACAATAAACCTTAAATTACATCTTAAAGTCTCATTTTATTAACAGTTTATTAGGTAATCAAACAGCTCTCCTTAAGCCCATTAACTGCATACTAGTTATACCATACATGAATTCAGGAGAATTGGACATAAAAAAAAATATCTGGGTAATTTTTCCTTGCTTGAACTCTTTATCTCTACATTAACAGGTACCCCAAGATGTGAGGAAACCTTGAAATTCTAATGAGCGATACTGGATGCAGCCTTACATTTTCTTAAATAACACGCATTCTAAGCCTTACACAAAGTCTGACTTTTATCAGAGCAACGCACTAGTGAACGGTCGGCAGCTATTTTAAGACGGCTGCTTGGCAACCACTGCGTCAACAAAGTCACAAGAATTGTCAGTCCTCCTTGGAACTGAGGAGTGCACACAGCGAAGGTGTGCCTGGTTTTTTATTACACATGAGTTGACAGTGAGCACAAACAGGATGACGGCTGGTAACTAGTAAAACAAGTCGCACTGTGGTCTTCAGAGAAAAAAAGCAATGGATACATGACATAACACGCTGGCTTTCTACAATGAGCATGAACAATAGTTTTGTGTCAATAGAACTACATACATTTGTTTTGGTGGATAAAGTATTCATTCATTTAACTGTAATCACCACACATTTTTTTTATTAATTAAAAATTCTCTATCCAGTGTGATTTAAGACAAGGTTTGGTGGTACCTAAATTTTACACAAACCATACCAAAAATAATTTACTAGTATTTACATGTGAGGTTCCACAGAGGTCTATTTGACCCCTATTATTCAATCTTTATTCAACTTTAGGCTAGTTAATACGCAGCTGTGCCTTATTCTACCACAATTATGCAGGGGACACGTTTTTCTCACAGCAGGTGAGTGACTGTGTCACTGCATCAAACAGATTGATGTGTGGATGCAAAATCATTTTCTCGAACTAAAAAGAAACAAGACTGAACTAATCATTTTTGGGCCACAGAAACAAAGAGAAAGGGTAAGCAGTCACCTCGAGTCTTTTTCTAAAATCAAAAAAATCAGGTTAGAAATCTAGGGGTCATTATGGACTCAGACTTTAATTTCCACAGTCACATCAGCATTTTATTATCTTAAAAACATTTCAAAAGTCAAAGGGATAATGTCTAAACCGGACATAGACAGACTTAGCCATGCATTTATCTCCAGCAGGTTAAATTACTGTAACGGCCTGCTCACTGGTCTCTCAAAACAAGGTTGAAGACAGCTGCAGGTTATTCTAACTAAAACCAGGAAGTAGAACCACGTTCTCTAGTTCTAGAATCTCTGCACTGGCTTCCTGTTGCTCAGAAAATAGACTTTAAAACAGCACTGTTGCTTTACAAGTCTCTAAATGGTTTAGCACCAGAATATATTTCTGACATGCTAGTTGCTTATGAGCCTCCTTGGACTCTGAGAACATCTGGGACAGGCCTTCTGAACGTGCCCAGAGTTAAAACTAAATGAGGTAAAGCAGCGTTTAAGTTTCATGCAGAAAAAATCTGGAACGGCCTCAACTTTTATGTTTGTGGGGAAGTTTTTTATATATATATATATATATATATATATATATATATATATATATATATATATATATATATATATATATATATATATATATATATATATATATATATATATATATATATATATATATATATATATATATATATATATATATATATATAGATATATATATATATATATATATATATATATAGATATCTCTATATATATATATAGATATCTCTATATCTCTAGATATATATATATATATATATATCTATATATCTATATATCTATCTATATATCTATATATCTATCTATATATCTATATATCTATATATATATCTCTATATATCTATATATATATATCTCTATATATCTATATCTATATCTCTATATATCTATATATATATCTCTATATATCTATATATATATATCTCTATATATCTATATCTATATCTCTATATATCTATATCTATATCTATATATCTATATCTATATCTATATCTATATATCTATCTATATCTATATATATATATATATATATATATATATATATATATATAGATATATATATATATAGATATATATATATAGATATATATATATATATAGATATATATATATATAGATATATATATATATATATATATATATATATATATAGATAACTGGTAAGCTAAAATAATTTTTGTATAAAATGTCATAAATGGCTGAAGGTTGAACATTTACAGTTGTTATTATTGTAAAGATATGTTTTATTTACAAGAGTTAACCAGCTACACCTTGGATTTTAGCCACCTCTTTTAAAATTGGCCACTATAACAATGGACTAAAAAACTATAGCTATAGTTACTATAATAGTAACTAGAAATAGAAAAGAGATTTGTTCAGGAAAGACAAATCACTTCCTGACACGATAGACTGCAATTTATACTACTTCAGCTACAGGATGTAGTTTTTTCAGTATTTAAACCTACATCTGGATGTAGGTTTAGGTGAAGACATTTTGTACAAGTACCATGTACAACTCTAAAGAAAATGCCACTTTCGCTAGTATTCTTTTCTTTACAAACTACTGTAGTGCAACTTTAAATATTTCCTGCCATAAAAGATGAAAGGTTAAAGTGTTCTTTGGGACAAGGTGTGGACCGTACAAGAGTGGACTTGCGAAGCTGATACGTCTCGGCGTTCCTGGAGGAAGCTGTAGCGCTTGGTGAGCTGCTCTTTCTGATTCTCCAGTTTGGGCTGAAGGGCCAGATTCTGCTCTGCCAAAGTCCGGTTGTTCACCAGCGTCTTTTCCTTGTTCTGTTGGACTTCCTGCATCTGCAATGAACAACAAGGAAGATCAACTTAGCTTTGATATCTTTTGTTAACTTGGGTTCATGTTTTTAATGCAATCACAGGCACAAGACTGGCATTGCAGATCGTTGATTTTACAGTTTCCATAATGAATTTCTGTTTTTGTTTTTAATGCAAAGTATTCTTTTATGTTTCAATAACTTTTGGCCCACTGTGTAATCAGAGGCTCAAAAGGGCTCACTTTTTTGCTGCGTCACCTAGGCCTGGGCAATATTGTAAATGGTATACATTTATACAACGCTTTTCTGTACCCTTCTCGGGCGCTTTACATTATGCTTCCATTCACACACATTCACACCTGGGGCAGACAAAGAGGGGGCTGTCATACACACGGCGCTCACGCCTTCTATGACCACCATCCAAACTCACCAGCGCTACGGACACTGAAAGCAAGAAGGGTTAAGTCTCTTGCCTACGAACTGTGGAATGCCTATCGCAATATCCATATAAATATGCTGTCAATAGAGTCGCTGCGCTACTTTGCAGCCCCGCCTCACTCTGCCCCACCCCCATTCCGTCTGAGCAGCAACAGCTAGTTCTTCATCTGTAAACTACTCAAGCATCTGGAACAGTCATTTCTGTTTATTTGAACACTTGCTCTGTTATATTGTGATATGAGAAAGAGGGCTGGACAAGTGCACAGCTCTCTTTGGGTGAGATACTGTAGATTTAGCGTTTATAAAAGTTGCAGACTGTCTACTTACAGCCGCCTATTGTCTCCTTCTGACTCTTAGCGGGATCTTCTGTCTCCCCAGAGACATGTCTCTGGAGCTAACACCAAGCTAATTTTGATAATTTTAGAAAAAGGCGTTAGGCACCACGCTGCTCGCTCCTCTTTCTCTCGCTGACGCCGCAACAGACTTTACACACTGGTCTGAAAAGCAAAGTGAGCTAAACTCAAACAGAATCGGGTCTAAACTAACTCCATACTGTACCAGCTGAGGTCAGAGAGACGTGCACAGGAGTTTTTAAACTTTTGTCTGATGCTAATCAGTCATACTAGAAAATTATGCACATAAAAACACTGGCAAACACACCTGACAGTAATCTGAAAAACTGTTGAAAAATAATTTAGATTAAATTATAGTCAGTCGGTATACATGTATATGATGCCTATTTACCACATTCCTCGTTTTGCCATCATATATAGCTATAAATGTCTTAAAGATGTTTACATTTTAGAATTTCATTTAAAAATAATAATAATAATAATAATAATAATAATAATAATAAATTGTCCATATTACCCAGCCCTAGTGTCACATGTGGCACGTAAAGGAGGAACAAGGCTAACTCAGACAGGATATTGGCAAGAATAATTCCCAACAAGCTAGTTCATTTCCCACAAGAGCTCATTAAACCTATGAATCATTCTAGACATTGTTTAACCTTTATGCATTGTTTAAAAACACTACCCTAAATGTGTCATTAGGGACAAAAAAAGAGAGATCTGTATATCAAACTCTGATCTGATCACAATCTTTTGAACTGGTTGTCAAATCAGTTGGTTTTGAATTGTGCCAACATAGTTTATATGATCAATAAAAGGCTTCATTTGATGCTCATCGGCAAGTAACATTTAAAATACGCTCTGGGAAGTGTGGATGAAACCAAAGTAGCACAACCAGTTTAAATACCAGCCACTTAAACGAGAACACACTTTGAGTGTCAGTGTCTCCGATCACTCCAAGAGGGACAATCGCATTGCAGGGAAACATGTCAAGGGGTCCGTAAGTGAAACAAAAAAGTGCCAGAGGTAATATTTTGATGTCTAAATTATATAATGACCAATGCAGTTAAAAATTTCAGCAGGACTGAACTACAAGTGGAAAAAACAAACAAAAGAAAACAGACGCTCCCTTCCTCAGATGATTCATTTAACACATCCAACTGGCCTGTACAAATATAGCACAGGGATTTACAGGATTTGCGACTTGCTGAGACAGGCCTTGTTTTGTGGTTAGATCAAACGGGAAAACATGATATGGAGTCTATTACGAGTGAGAGCTACATTTTGCTCCGTTGTATCCTGGGGTGACCAGACTGTTTCTGCTTATTCATCCCAGTCCAATGAAGAACTTCAAATAGCATCCAAGACTTCAGGCCTGTGATGTAAATGCCAGTGCAGAGTGCAGAGTATTTCCAAGAGCCTAAAAAAACAAACTGGAAGCTGAATTATCTTTGAACTTCATAAAGTGATTATAAGTCAGTCTGTATTAGTCACTTAAGATTTTAAAGCTGCTTTACCTGAAACATTCCTATTCTAAGACTAAGACATTACATCAAACCGAAGTTTAGAGCTTACCTTCAACGTCTAGTTTTGTGTTCAGCATTAGGCCACTGCAATCTCGCAGATACATTACTAACATAGCTAATATTTGAGTGCCTTTGAATTTGCTTCCGTTTTCTCTATTAGGGTTTGTTTTTGCACCAATTCTCAGTTTAAGTAGACATAGAAAGTGCTAAAATAGACACCTTTTTTCCAGCAAACTTGTAGTTCAAGCCTCTTTTAAAGCATGTGATAGGCAACATTCGACTATAACAATAATGAATCCTAGATGGCCTTGTTGTATCACAGATGATTGATATTACAATATACTAAATAGGGGATGAATTTTTTTTTTTTAAATTCAAACAAGATATTCCAGACACAGTTTGATTTAATGTTCTGTTTCGAATGATAATTTTGAGGCCAAAAGTAAATGTCCATTACATAGAAGACCAAACAGTTGTTGCAATATGTATTTAACACTAAATTGATGATATATTGTGCAGCCCTATTGTATAAATTGCAAACAGAATTTTTAACATTTAATGATAAGTCCCTAATGGGGCAAATGGATGCAGCAATTTTAAAGTAATATTTGTAAAGCTAATAATAATGTTTTAATGCAGCAGCATACTCGCCTGGTAAGCCAGACTTCTTGCTGTATCAGCAAGAAGTCTGGAAAAGTTCAATGCCAGCTCCTTTTACTCAGGGCGAGGCAAAGCTACTTGGGGCCAACCAATTGGAATTGCAACAGACATGACGTTAGCTAGGTGAAAATCTACAAAGTAGTAAATGAACATGGCGTGCAAAAACATCTTGTATAGAATATATAGAGAGTTCATGTCAAACTGTGCCAGGCTAACAACATACAGCTATACCAACGGCCTCCAGGACCAGTATTCTCCTTATCTGAAATATTGGCAACACATTCACATTTTTGAAAGTCCGAATCAAATACAAATTATATTGCATACAGAAACGCAAACTATGGGGAAACACAAGTCTTTTACCTGTACCAAACTGAGTGGTTTTTGGCAGCCCGTTTTGATTTTAGTTTTTGTCTAGTCTGTGTGAGGCTGTCATTTTAGTTCAGACTAGAACTCTGAGCATTTTAGTCTTATTTCAGTCAGGATTATCCATGATTATTTGTTTAGTTTTATTCGACAAAGACTGATGATATTTGGTCTAGTTTTAGTCAGTGTAAATTGTATTTTAATATCTTTTTAGTACACATGAAATCAATCCTATAGGTATAGGACTGACTCCGATAGGGAAATGGTCAACTCTAAAGTGTCCCTAGTGAATAAATGAGAGAGTGAATGTTAGTCTTGTTGTTTATTTGTCAACAATATTGCATTATAAATTTAATTATAGTCTGTATAGTCATGAAAAGCATTTACGTTGCATCTTGTGATAAAAAGGTTCATTGACGACAATATTTAGTACCAAAAGTCCTACTTAAAATATGGATTTTTGCGACAGGTGATTCCGCACACCAAGCCCGCCGGCATAATATGCGACGGCCGACTCTCTAATGAGGCAATGAAGCCTTCAAAACTGCTTTGCTACTTGGAGACCGAGCACTTAGCATTAAAAAGACACGTTTATTAATTTATTTAGAAAATATTAGTTTCTATGCTGCTTGTATCTTTTTATTTTTTGTATTTATCTCTTTTTTTAATTGTCTGACATTAAACCGGTCCGTGGCACATAAAAGGTTGGGGACCGCCGAGTTAGCTGATCCCACAAAAGTGCCTCGAGACGGCGACGCAAGCGAGGCAAGAGGAGGGCTTAATGCTAGGCTAAAAGCCTCTGGAAAACAAACTGGACGAGCTACGAGTCAGTACCACAACTCAACAGGAAATCAGAGAGTGCTGCGCTCTAATTTTCATCAAGACCTGGCTCTCAGACAAAGTCCCAGAGGACGCCATTCAGCTACAGACACACTCTGTTCACCAAAGTGACCAAACCGCAGCGTCCGGTAAGGCTAAAGGGGAGGTGTGTGTGCGTTGTCAACAATTCATGGTGTGGAGATATACAGAGTTAAACACGATTTGCCAAATGCAGAGTTTTTATTGCCGAGACCGGCGGGTGGGCTGTCGTTGTGTCCTTGGGCAAGACACTTAACCCACCTTGCCTCCAGTGGTGTTCCAGCTGTAACACTAATAAATGGAAGCTTAATGTAAAGTGCTTTGAGTGCCTAATACAGTAGTTGGAAAAGCACTATATATAAAAATATAATAATAATATATTATGTTGTTTACATTCCCCTGCATGCCAACTCCACTGCAGCACTCGGCAAACGTCATCAGTGCGTTATAAAAACGGCTCATCCTAACGCTGTTTTTATTGTTGCTGGCATTTTCAACCAGTGTAGTTCGAAGTGATAGGACACATTGTTGCGAGAACGAGGCAGCCTACAGGACGGAGTTGAACAGTCTGATGTCATGGTGTGGAGACAACAACCTCACCCTCAACACGGACAAGATAAAGGAGACGATAGTGGACATGAGAAAGAAGAGGAGAACGCCTCAGCCACTGTTCATCTGGGAGCTTGACGTGAAAAGGGTGAGCAACTATAAATACCTGGGTGTCCACATCAGTTTACACCTCACTTGGACACCTCAAATCACGCAGCTGGTCAAGAAGGCCCAACAGCGGCTGTATTTTCTGAGGAAGCCGAGTAAGTTTGGCATGTCGCCTAAGATCCTCAGCAACTTCTACATCAGCGTGAATGAGAGTGTCATGACAAACTACATCACTGTGTGGTACGGCAGCACTACAATCAAGGATCGCAAACGCCTGCAGAGAGTGATGAAGACTGCACAGAAGATCACCAGGGCTCCACTGCCCTCTCTGCAGAGCATCTACCACCGCACTTCCACCCCCAGCACAGACTGTTCACACTTCTACCCTCAGGATGGAGGTACAGAAGTGTGAAATGCAGGACTTCAACACTGATGAACTCTTTCTTCCCCTCTGCCATCACTCCTAAACAGCTGACAGGAGGTTGCAATCATGGACATAACCGTTTACATTGATTTACACTTTTGCACATTCATTATTTTCAAAACTGCACTCCATCACTTTATTTTCTTTGCTGTATTTGCACTACCTCTATTTTTGTATTTTTATGTTTGCACTACCTCTATTTTTATTGCTCTTATATACAACATTTTATTGTGAACAGCAAAGAATTTCATTGTGCACGGAAACATGCTTTCTTTTGGTGCACATGACAATAAACACTCTGAATCTTGAATCTCTTATAACAAGGGGTATTAAAATAGTACCATTTCTCTGCTTTATTGGGATTTCACTGAACAGGTAGGGAATAGTTAAGGTTTGTGCTAAAAAAACAGCATGTCCCATCCCTAAACAAATTCCTAACAACCCCATTTGAATTATTCAAAAGTCAACATGCTTCGTGTTCAGTGACTCGGGACAGCAGTGTCTTCTGTAAATTGTGATCACAGACTGCAGCTGTACATTTTAGTACTTCTCAGTACTCTCAGGTGTCATTCATGCCGAATGACACACACACCGTCCTTTTTTCCCATGAGCTTGAAGCAGGAGATGAAGAGGCTCTTGTATCTTCAGAACATGTTGGTACTTGGTTTGACAAACTTAAGTCAACAACTTCTGCTGTGTCATTACTGTAAACGGGCTCCGCCCCAAAGCAGTTTGTTGGGAAAATGAAACCGTGGTGACTATTGGATGCGAGTGGAAAACACAGGCAACAACCAACAAAGATAGAGTTTGGTGGTCATTTAAAGCACTAATAATACTGGCAGACTAGTAGCTTTTAAAAGGAAAGTAGTCCAATGGAGAAAGCAAATGCCATTGTTCTGATTGGGGGAAGAAAACATGTATCATTTAATCTTAAAAAAGGTATAGTCCTGTGTTAGGAAAAACTGTCTACGAGATACTTAAGAAAAAGTACAACCTGTAATTGTCAGCACAACTCAGGTTTGGAGAAGCAGACAGACAAATGTTGTTTGACGTTTATAATGACTAACAAGGCTTCCACAGCTTCAAACAATATTATTGCAAGTGTGTGTAACAGAGGCAGGGCGATAAAGCTAATAAAATTAATTCAAATTTTAGGGTAAAAAAATTTATATATATATATATTGATAAATCAAATTTGAGAAAACAAAAAAAAGTGTAACACTTTATTTTATACTACACTTAACACGTTTTTAAAGTACAATGTTGAAACAAACTATAATAACATGTAACTACAGAGTACATTCATACACAAACCCTACCTACACTATGTAGTACACATAATTCCATTATTTATACTATGTAGTTACATCTTATTACAATTAGATACACAAGGAGCTATTGCCACCTTTAACATCAATGACAGCTTTTGGTAGTTGTGGATGAGACTCTTTATTTTCTCAGATAATAAAGCTGCCCATTCGTTTACTGAAAATTCTTGGGCTGTCTTGCATGAACTGCACGTTTGAGATCTCTCCAGAGTGTCTCAATGATATTGAGATCCGGAGACTGAAGCCAGTCCAGAACCTTCACTTTATGCTGCTGTAGTCAATGACAGGTTGACTAGGCCTTGGCTATGGATCGTTGTCATGTTGGAACATGCCTTTGTAGCTCACACATCCCCAAAACATCAGATCCACCTCCATGTTTCACAGTAGGAATAGTATACTTTTCATCATAGGTCTTGTTGACTCATCTCCAAATATAACTTTTATGGTTGTGGATAATGTTACATTTTTATCTTATCACTCCAAAGGACTTTGTTCCAGAGGTTTTGAGGCTTGTCAAAAAATTGGTGTATTGTAAGCTTGCGCTTTGTGACATTTGTGTAGTAATGGCTTTCTTCTGGCGACTCAAACATGCTGCCCATTTTTTCTTCAAGTGCCTTCTTATTGAGCATCTTGAAACAACCACACCACTTTTTTTTCTGAGAGTCCTGTATTTTAGCAGTTTTAGTGGGTTTTTCTTTGCATCTCAAAAAAATTTTTTGGCAGTTGTGGCTGAAATTTTTTTTGGTCTACTTGACCTTGTTTCTCATCTTCCACTTCTATATTAGAGTTTTGAACACTGTTGATTGGCATTCTCCTTTCAGTGGATATCTTTTTATATTCCTGTCCTGTTTTATACAGTTCAATTAGCTTTTTCCACAGATCCTTTGACAATTCTTTTGATTTTCCATTGACTAATAATACAGAAATGTCAGTGCAGCACTGGATGAGAGATGCAAGGGTCAGTCAGGAACCCAGAAACTCTCTGACCTTTTATTCACACACACTGATTGCAAGCAAACAGATCACAGGTGAGGATGGTTACCTTTAGTACCCACTCAAAACTGTTTGTGTCACTTGTGCATGTTATCAGGCCAAAATCACCAGGATATGTAAACTTTTGATCAAGGTCATTTGTGTAGTTTCTGTCATCATTATGATTTAAAAAGAGTAAAAAAAAATTAGTTTGACAATAAATGGCTTTACCCAACCACTAACTATGAGCAAAAAAAGTTTTTGTGTTCATTCATATTTTCTGAAAAATGGCCAAACAATCACAAATTCTGCCAGGGTATGCAAACTTATGAGCAAAACTGTACTTTACATTTATTATCCCTATTTAAAATTGTGTTTCATGTTTTTCCACAAATAATAGAGAAGTATGAATAATATGATAAGTAAAAAAAAAAAAAAAACAACAGTTCATGTAAATGAATGTTTACTAAACTATACAGGAGATAAAATGTGTTAATACTTTCTAATTCCTAGAGACTATCAATTCTAAGATCAACTGGTAAGAGAGCTGAGATTATGTCTAGAGAGAGGGGTTTGACCTGAAACAAAACCTGATAGGACCAGGCTGTTCTGTCTCTCATAGTCATAGTTAGCTATAAAAAGGACAATGCGACCTGATGTGAGAGTTGTTAAAAGCTTAGGTGAGTTGTTAGTGACACTGTTCAGTTCTATTTGAGGTGGAGGTGGACTGCAGACTCAGGTCCTACAGGATTGGCTCTTCTGTGCTGAAACATCCTCTTGTGAAGCTGTTGTTTTGTTTCTTCGCTATAACTGTCATTACACTCCTCACTACACTAAACCACTTGGCCACATTACTCTGTTTGTGTGAGGGAATCTTGTCTTTAGGACGGACCAGTTTTTGACGCGGAGTGTTCCCAGGTTTAAAGTGGACGGGAATGTTGTGTTTGTAGAAGAACCTTTTTTTTCAGATAAACCAGACACATTAGGCATAACTACACCCTTCCCTTTTGTCACTGGTTACTGTCTGTTTCTGTGCCCACTTGGTTTAGTTGAATGTCTATCATTCTTCTTTCCATTGACCTTCTGAGGTTTGTAGGCACCTCTTGTGCTCTGTGCTGAAGAGTCCTGATGACTCCCAGTTTGTACTGCAGTGAGTCGTGGGAATCAAACAGCAAATATTGATTTGTGTGTGTTGGCTTCCTGTAAACTTCTACTTGGAGAGTCCTGTCCTCACAAATAGCCACACCAAATGAGACTATTGCCTCATCTGCGTCTAGTTGTAGAGGTCGGATTTTGCCATCTGAGAGGGAAGCTCAAAGTTAACTAGCACTAAGACCAAGGGGAGCTGCTCAAACATCACATACGCTGCTCTCTGTGCGGGACAGTAAATATCAAAAGAGCACAAGTGTTAAAGGAAGCAACACCTTAGTGCTGCAGACTTTGCTTCTCACAGACTCAGCTCAACTGCAAACTACATTTTAGTTCACATCTAACAACAAGCTACTTTCTGAACAGTAAACAAAAAAAAAAAGATGAACGTCACCTCGTGTGCACGCAACTCCACGAGATCTCTGTATGTGTATGTCTGTGACTGCGCACATTTCCTGCTGAGAGCGGTAGGTGGAAATGCGCGTGGCACTAAATCGTAACATTTTTAGGATAAATATTTTTAGCCATGTTGTGCAGCCCAACCGACATACATTTCTTTTTATTTTATTTACTGCTGTCATCTCACCCTCCAAATATGTTTTATATGAAAGTCTAATGAAAAACGAAAAAGTAGCTTAACATTTCAACAATACTTTTCCAGATTCCAGACTACACATTTAGGCCTGTCACAATAATTACTATATTGACTCATGACAGCGCTTTTTAACTCAGACTAAATGTAGCCTTGTAAAAGTAAAAGAAGCTAGAAGTCCTGCGCTGCTCGCGAGCGCTATGCATAACAGTCCGTCGCTTAATAATGTCCGAGCTTAACAAGCCCGCAATGAAAACAAGTCTGTGTCTAAACCTTTCTTTACAAAAAGTGACGTAAATTTCCCGTCACCGGTGGAGAACAGAAAGAATGTGAGCAGTAATCTTTGTTAGCAAAGAGGCTAAACTTTAAACAGGAGATGCTGTTGTCCCAAGTCTGAACCATCGCTGAACAATAAGTTATTATTTCACAACACAGTATAATAACTTAGCGTTCATTTGTTTGAGGTCCTTTTCAGAGAGATGTGATAATGTTCTGGATCATGTGCTGCCTTCTTAGTCTCTGCAGCCGCCGAGACTAATGACCAGGAGTGTTCAACTAAAGGTCCGTGGACCAAATACTATCCTTTGTGAAGTACTTCTGATCCTCACATAAATTTTTACTGTTAATACATTCTTGTTAATAATAAATAATAGGGGAAAATGCATAAAAAGGTAACAGTTAAACACAGAGAGTTGTTCAGATAAAGTTCTGTTTTGGGTAAACACATGAAACCAGTGTTTATTATTGGGTTTGATCTGAACAGGTTTTAAGTCTCAGCTAAAGATAATAAGAACTAATTAATGAACACAAAAAATAACCAGGTCTAACCAGGTCTTCAACAGGCTAAATATTCTCATCTTTGATAAATTATATAACAATTTTTCCTATAAAAAATCAAGTAGGCCTACTGTGTGTTGTTAGAGTTTTAGTTTGAAGAACTCGTCTTCTGGCATAAACCTGTTTGTTCGTACTGATTTAAGGTCAGAAAAATGCCAATGCATCAATGACATTTCAGCTAATTCAAGAGCTTTAGTTTCGTTTTAGTTGTTTTAAAATGAAACTATGTTAGGATCTATACCACACTTGACTTTCCCAGGCAGTTTTCAACTCGCATACATTACAGCAGACTGGGGAAAATTCCTGTTTAATAGTATCTAATAATGGATTGGTTTTATATAGGGTTTTAAAAGCGGTTCAAATTATTCATTAACTCCACAGTTATACACTGGTGGTGGTAAGCTTCTTCTGTAGCCACAGCTGCCCTGGGGCAGACTGAGAAACAAAGCAGCCATATTGAACAGAAGACCTTTCCAACCATCACCAAAGTAGCGATTGGGCATTTACCACAGTTAAAATTAAAATAATGTTCTAATACTTGTTTATATAAATTAACTTTAATAAAAAGGTGTAAATTTATGAAACGTTTTTCTGAACGCGTCATTCCCGAACAAGCGTATTGGGTAGGGTATATTGAAGCCTTAATTCAGAAACAAAGTTACAAGCACAATATTGTGAATTGCAGCTAAAAATTAAACAGTTTTTGCTATTGGTTTCACCTGCTAAATTTTGCACACAACAAGCTGATAATTTTGTTCAAAGTAATTTCCAACTTTGCTGCATTTAGAGGATGCTAAGACATTCACAAACTAACTGAATCTATTGAACCAAGTTTTTAAGACAAACAATGGGAAGGCTACGAGCGTTCTTTTATTTTCACTCAAATTTTTACTGCTCCACTGAGTGAGTGGACTTCTTCTGCTGTCTGTGTGTCGCCATGTTGTCACGTGACTCTACAATCTGTGTAAAATATGTTCATTATGGATTTATGTAATTTATGGCCAGCAAATAAAAATTAAAATGATAATAATAATAATAATAATAATAATAATAATAATAATAATGAAATAAATTATTCAAATTAATCTGAGAAATTTGAATAGTGTTTTATTTTTTGAATATATATTGCCAATTGAATATTTGTGCCCATCCTTCCACCAAAGCTGTCTAAATGAAAAACTGGAGGCAAGGTGTCTTACATAAGAACACAACTACAGTATGAGAGGAAGAGCGGAAATTAAACCACCAACTTTACCATTATAGGACGACCGCTCTACCACCTGAACTGCAACTAAACTAGACTAAATCAAGTAAATTTAGTCATTATCATTACATAACATAATTTATTTCTACTTACAAGGCCATTAATGTTTGCCATGAAACCAACTTTAAAGGGATAGTCCAGTATTTTGTAAAATGGGGATTATTATAGCCAAATACACATGTCCTGACTGTGACTGAAGTGATCTAATAGTGTAGTAGAGTTAAAGTCAAAGTAAAAACTGTATATTTTTGTTGCTGTATTAAAAGGAGCCGCTGTCCTGTCGCAATTTTTGCTTTGCTGTGCCCTCCACTAGAAATAACAGCGTAGTACAGCGAGGTACAGCATATGCATGGTGCTACAGCATCACAGTTTCTTTCAGAGTACTCCATGTAGTGTATTTGGGTTTCTAAAAAGCTAAATCTGAACTCGGAATATGATGCCTAAAAAATTTGATCAAAACCAAGATAGCCTACTTAAGAATACCACCCCAAGTATAAGGTCGAGTTTCTTATTCAATTTTCTGTAGAAAAGCAGTAAAGCGGTTTTGTATAAACCAATATTTCAGCAGTTTAATTCCTCCCCACTTAATTCTGCTGTTTAATCCTATGCCAAATATCTGTTTTATGCTCAGTGTATTGTAATATCCTTGGTTTTATCAGCTGCTTATCGTGAAAAGCCAAACATTACACAGTACAGATATTCATTGTTAAATAATGGCACTATTAAAAAGACTAGAGTGCAGAAATTAGACATTGACCTTTTAGTAAAAGTAATTTACAACGTTTCTATTATTGCGTTATCTACCTGATAATAAAAATATGTAGCAAAAATTAAAGACATTTCCCACGCATTTTTATGCAAATTCGACGTATTCCCAACTATGCCACCTGTCATTTCCTGTATGTTTGATGTGGTGGATACAACTGAAAGAACAGCTTGTTTTTCATTAATAAATCAGGTAAGTTTCGTTTTCGAGACTCAATTTAACTGTTTTATAGTTTCCATGATTTGGAGTGTGCCTGTTAGCTGCTAAAAGATATCTTAAATTTGCTTTTTTGGTCAAATAAAATCTAGTATTTACCCAGTTCGATATATATTCGACTTTTGATGAGAAAGTGAGGCCCAGTGGTGGAACGAAAGGGCATTTTTGTGGAATAAACGATGCCGCAAACTGCGAATCCTCGTGGGTCAAAACTTAAGATAATGCTACGTTGCTACTTCGACCCTTTGTCAATGATATATAAGACATTTAAAGGTTCCATACACATTATAGCGACGCAGATTTGTTCCTAAAGTTAAGATATCCCAAAGAGCGTATCTACTGACTATGGGTAGCGTATTCTGAACAAAACAAAGAGCAGGGGAAAAGCAGAGAACGAGAGCAACCAAGTAACAAAAAAGCGATGTGTTGAACGTACCTCGTCCATTTCGTGAACCATTTTCGTGAGTTTTTCGTCGTCTTCGAGTATTTCGTTGAGCTGAGTCATCGTATAGCTGCTAAAGTTATTGGAAAAGCCGGACATTTTGGCTGCTGTTGTGTGTTTTTTCCGCCTGTGAGCCCTGTCCTCCTCGCCTCTCAAATTGTGACAGCTGACTGAGCAGGAAGTACAGATACTAGCCACTGGATGCAGGCCCGATAAGGCGTTCAGGGGCACGCGGAAATAGGATAAGCGTTGGGTTATGAGCTGTCAACAATGCATATCCTAGTTTACAGCTACAAAAATCAACAACACAATATTAGAAATATTTTTTTATTAAGTCAATAGCTAAATGATTTCAACACGATTTCTTTTTGTATAATATTCTTTTATGGTTCCCCAAAGTCCTCTGAAGTAGCCTACCACGTTACAAAATAATACAACTTTTAATACTTAATAAAATAAAAATATTTTTTTTTATTACTTTCGGGAAATGTGTTTGGCAAATTGATTGTTATGTTCGTGTGATTCATGTTTTACTATTGGACACACAAACAATGTCAAATAATGTGACCCTAAAATTTAGCTAAATGTATGGTTTATATGGCAGTGCATAGGGTCGATAAATTTTGTTTACATAGTTTAAATTTTGCTATGCGATGCTTAAATTCTCTAAATTCTATTTTGTTGATTTATGCCAACTTTAAGTGAGGGGATACAATACCAGTTTAGCAAATGAGTCTATAGCTATGGACAATGAGTTTAGACATTAGCCTGTTTAGCTTTAGCTTAACGAGTGTGTAATATTGTAATATGCCAATGCTCCCTGTATGAAGTTGTGATTATTAGCCGTGTGTTTTTTTATGTTTCAATTCCACAACACTATTTTCACCAGCCTATGATTTACAAAGTGTCCTACGAAAGCACGGAAATGAGGTCACAGTATTTCAAAAGGAAAAATTAAATACAGTTTTACAAAGTGGGAAACAGTGGGTACCTGAAAGCCCGCTAAATGCTACAACAGCACCATCTAGTGACAGTAGCCCTATTTGCACCGTACAGTAGCCGCATCTAAATCTGTCTAGTCCTCGTTGCAACGGAGCACCTGCAGGGAGGTATAGTCGCCTATGCCTTGTTATTTTTTTTTTAATAATTTGATTTTTTTGTTTTTGTTTTAATATAAGATTTATATAATTTTGGCGTCATTTTCTGTGCGTGAAAGATTTAGCTATTGCCTTCTTGTTAGACAGAGAGAGCACATGGTCATTGTCCAGGAGACCATCCACCATGATTTTCTAAGCCACATTGCACTGGCAGAATACAATTTATTGGCTACATTGATAAGTAGCGTGTAAATGTGTTGTACACTGTAAAAAAAATACCGTGAAATTAACATAAAAACTCTGTAAAACCCCCTGCAGAAATGTATTGTAAACCCAAAAACATAGAATTTTTGTTTAAATCACAGTGAACTTTTGTAAACTATTAAACAGAATATTTTGTTTTATTTACAACAATACAACAATATGTGATTATAATAAAAAAAAATTGTTAAAGCTACAAACAATGGTATCAAAAATAGACAAATACTGTAATACTCAGAACAAAACAATTTTTTTAATTTGATATGCAAATATTGTAAAAATTAAAGTTTTAGTCAGTTGTTTTTATGAATACAAATATAGTAAAGTCACTTTACAAGTTTATGCTGTAATTTAACATGATTGAGAAAACGATTTTTTCCCAAAAATAATTGTGAACCTGACAGGTTGCCTATTATAATAACTATATATATATATATATATATATATATATATATATATATATATATATATATATATATATATATATATATATATATGGCTATTTGCAGCTTATTGTAGAGTGTGTTTATAAGTCATTAAAAATATAGCAATATGCAAAGTAATACTGTTTAGTCCTTATCCTTGTGTGCCTTATATTTATTAGTCTTTACATTTTAATGAATGCGCAGTTTCATTATGTGGCCGCCATTTGCTTCCCATGATGGTATTAACATGTACAGGGAAACTCCCCCTCAGACCCCAGGTGTCTTTGCCAGTACGGATGATTCAGAAAACACACATGAAGCCATGCCAACAGATAGTTCAGCCAGTGATATGCCAGAGAATGATAGTCAGTCTTATCTGAGAAACATGTGTCTCTTTTACCTTAAACTGTAAGCACAGCTGCTTATTCCTGCCTCTGCTATACAGACTATTGTTGAGGAATCGCAAAATGTGCATGAGTTAAGTCAACCATATACAATTACTAAAGTAAGTTCCTTATAAAAAAATGATATGAACCTGTCCGATGAAGCAGTCACTAAAATTTGTGACTAAATTAAAGAGTCAGATTTGTTATCTGTCTGTCATCAGGAACAATTAAGAACAACATACTATAGAAGTCAAACATTTACAAAAATGTTTTAATACACAGAACCCCAAAAAGTGGCATTGGGAATGGATGAAAAAAATTACACAAAAATGTGCTTACGACATACCAGTGGCAGAAACTCTGAAGAGTTTTTTACAGTCACATTTAGGGAGGAATACACACTCACAGCAGTTTGGAAATCCTAATGTAGAAGTTTTTACAGACATATATGATGGACAAATTTTCAAATGTCACCAGTTCTTTAATAAAAACCCTGAAAGCCTCAAACTGATTTTATACCAAGATTGATTTGAAATTGTGAATTCCCTGGGTTCTGCTAAAAAGACGCACAAAGTTCTTGCAGTCTATCTTTCATTGGCAAATTTACCCATTAATTTGTGCTCAAATACTAATATGTTTTTAGTCTTGTGAGTTCAGAATTACTTGAAGCATTTGGAGTAGCCAAAGTTTTCTCAGAGTTGTAGGAGGATCTGAAATCATTAGAAAAAGATGGAATAAATGTAGATGGAGAAACAGTAAAAGGGAGTCTTTACTGCATTGCTGGGGATAACTTGGGTTCTCATTGCATAGTTGAGTTTACAGAGAACTTCAGCTGCTCTCAATATTTTGCAGGTATTGTGAAATCAAAGGAAGTGAGTTTGTGGCTGATCCAAATATCTGTGGTCCTCCACGCACCCTAGAGACGTATGATGCGGCTGTTGCAGATCTTCAAAGATGATAAAACAGAGATGCTCCTTCTTCTGCTCAGCTACTTTGATGAGAAGGAGTCGTCCATGTTCTTCCATGTAGAAGATACATAGTTGGCAGAAGAGGTCTAAATGGAGCAAGTGCCTTTGACACCTGCTGTTATTTTCTGCGGTAGGTCTGTTTCATAATATCCTTAATTATTTTTTAATTGCACTTATTAATATAACCTGTTAAATAATTTGTTCATAGGGCAGTCCTTCTATTCCTCAACAAGGTACATGCTGAGTCTCGATCGGATCCTTATCAACACAAACATCTCCTCCTTCATTTCTGCATTGTGCCTCATGTTCAGGAGCTACTACTGTTTTAATATCCATTATCCATCTGAGCTGGCTTCAACTCTAGAGTTTCTTTAAAGGTGAGTAAATATGGCTTACATATTTCTCAGACCTGGGACTCTAATCCGGACCTCAACTAAGGCTAGGACCGGGACTCCAGCCTGAGAGTCAGACCTGTCAGAGTTGAGCCCGGCTCAAGCACAGTCTTAGTCTCGGTCTGGCTCTGAGTCTTGGCCGGGCTTGGAGCCGGAGTCAGTGAGTCTGTCTAAATGCTAAATATGCTTTTTATTTTACAGGATCCTCGCAGGGTCCCAGACCCACTGCGTGATTTACTGAAAAAAGAACTAGACCAAATGACCAACCTAAGTGTAATTAAAAAGGTTTAGGAGCCCACTGACTGGGTGAACTCCATGGTGGTCACCAAGAAAAAGAATGGTGAGTTGAGAACTTGCATGGACCCCAAAGATCTAAATGAGAACATCAGGCGTGAGTATTACCAAATACCCACCCATGAAGAAATCATCAGTGAGATGGCAGGAGCTAGCTATTTCATAAAGCTTGACGCTTCACAAGGGTTCTGGCAGTTAAGACTGGATGAGAACAGCGCTAAGTACTGTACCTTCAATACACCATATGGGAGGTATTGTTTTTTTAGACTGCCATTTGCAATAAAGTCAGCACCAGAAATATTCCACAGAGCAATGGAACAAATCATTGAAGGCTTAGAGGGAGTTCGAGTTTACATAGACAACATCATTGTATGGGGCTGGACACTCCAGGAGCATGACGAAAGACTGTACAAAGTGATGAAACAATTTGAAAAGTATGGCTTAAATCATCCAAAGATGGTATTTGAGCGGTGCTTCTGGAAGCCAAAGAACAGCACTGGAAACCAGTAGCCTACGCATCGAGGGCCATGACAAAAACTGAGTGCAAATACATTCAGATTGAAAATGAGTGTTTGGGTCTGGTCTATTGATTGGAGCGGTTCCACAGTTATGTGTATGGATTACCGTCTGTCACTGTGGAAACAGATCATCGTCCCACTAGTCTCTATCATTAAAAAGAATCTGAATGAGATGTCACCAAGAATCCAGTGTCTAATGATGAAAATGCAAAGATATGATTTTGAACTGATCTATACGCCTGGAAAACACTTGGTACTTGCAGACGCCTTGTCCAGAGCGGCTGCAGAAAGACATAGAAAGTCACATTAACTTTGTATCTAGTGCACTGCCAGTATCGGACTCAAAGTCACAACAAATAGCTGAAATGACATCACAGGACACTGAAATGCAGAGTGTCATTCAGAACATGGACGAGAGATGGCCAGCTGGGTTATGTCCTCACTTCTACCATGTTCGAGGAGAACTCAGTTTTGTGAATGGACTGTTAATAAAGAAAGGAAGAATAGTTTTCCACAAGCTTTGAGGCCAGATGTTTTATTAAACAGGATACACGAAGGACATCTTGGGATTGAAAAATGTAAAAGGAGAGCGAGAGAGACAGTGTATTGGCCTGGACTAAACAAAGACATTGAGACACTTGTAAAACATTGAGAAAGGTGTCCACATCCTTAAGCAACTACTCAAGAAAGCAGCAGACAGTAGCTCTAACCCTTACCTGGCACTTCTCAGTTACCGTGCCTCTCCACTTGAGTGCGGAATGTCACCGGTAGAATTACTGATGAACAGAAAACTGCCAGCTATACAAGTAGTGGTACACAAAAGAAACATGTCAAACAGGAGAACAAAAACAAACAGAAAAGGAAACAAAAGATGATTTATGACACATCAGCAAAGCCACTCTCTCTCTCTCTGGCACACTCACATGCTCTGACTGTAATGAAAACACAAAACAGACATTTATATTGTTTACATTGTTATAATGTTATGATCGAGGTACTGGACCTAACTTGTTTTTCTATAACAAACTAAACAAAATATTAACATGCCTTATGTTGGAACCTGTGCCAACCTTGAGCCAGTAAGTACTTTTAAGTGCTTTTTATAATGACAGGTTGATTTAGTACAGCCTATGTTTAAATCCCAGTCAACTTTAAGTATAACACGTTTGTTTTGCAGTACACCGAGGAGAAACTAGGTTCGGCCGAGACGACCGAGTTGGACGGCAACTTTGAAAACCGAATAAGCCGCGCTGACAGCACCAAAAACTGGGCCGAGAAAATCTTCCGACAAACCGAAGTTCTGCTGCAACCCAACCCAAGTATGACATCACATCTGTGTCAATCTACCAGTTCTCACTTTAATGGTAATCGGAGAAGCCTTTCAAAGAGCAAAACAGGGAAAGAACTTGACCAAACATAGTGCAGACTTTGCACAAAATGTCACTGCTCAATATTAAGGCTGTGGAATGAGCCTCACATAATTAATTTGGGCATGACTATAATTGTTTTTTGCAGTAATATAAACCTCTTGTAAAAGGTGTTTCAAGTTATGAAACATATATTCAGTAGGCAACACGTCCAAAATTAAAAATACGAGATGCACGTGGCAGAGTGGTTAGCACTCCTGCCTCACAGCAGGAAGTGAGTTCAAAACCCGGTCGACGCAAAACATTCTCGGCCCGTCTCTGGTCTTTCTGTGAGGAGTCTGGATGTCTGCCGCTGTGATGGTAACTGGATTCTGTTCAGGGAGGTTGCGGTGGTTCTCTCTCAGAGCCACGATAGCCACGAAGATGCGATAACAAGGCTCTGTTGGAATGCTACTACTCAAGTAACCCTAGTCAGAGGGGTTACATGAAGAGGATGTGGGATGAATGGTTACTTTGAAACTTACAATCCACGCTTACATCAAAGCAACTAGTAGCTCAGTGTTCCAACATCCACAATGTGATAGCAGTTGCCACAAGCAGCAAATGCTATCACAACTTGAGATTGACGAGATACAACAAAATGCTACGGCAAGGGGGAGCCAGGACGAGAGGTCAGAGGATTAAGCCCCAACAAGTGCAATAATGCTGAACGAGGCAGCGACTGACCTGAAAGAGAAGATCATGGCGAGAAGTACCATCAGTGAAGTACCAAGTGAAGTACCATCAGAAAGTCTCCTAGAAGATGTGAATGCAGCATTGAGTGCGATCTCTACCACAACTATCACTGAAACCAATGAGCTGATATACACCTCAGCAGCAGTGATCCTCGAGATGCTTGGCTATAAGAGCAATCATGGGAACCATGAGAAACAGTACCCACCATGGAAACAGGCTGGAGGCTAAAATCAAGAAGGCACGGAGAGAAGTGAGCCAACTGACAGAGGCCA
>JALDNG010003467.1:0-26562 GCA_024349245.1 Neodontobutis hainanensis | reverse complement strand
TCAAATAGTTTTATCTGGACTTTAAAAACTAAATTATGATCCTGGCATAACATTATAATCGATTGTACTGTATTGGTGTGGTGCTAAGTTTGTCCAAACAACAAATAAATGCCTACATAGACTCTTTTACATCCTCTTACAGCTGGAAACTATGTTTATGGCACGAAGGATATAGATCATGTTTTCAAAATCATGTTTATGCTTGCTTATGCTTTTTAAATTATGGGCAATGGAAAAAAGATATAGTTATTAATGAGTCACAGATTATTTGAAAGAGCTATTTCTATCCATCCATCCATCCATCTTCTACTGCTTACCGGGGCCGGGTCGCGGGGCAGCAGTAAGTAGAGAAGCCCAGACTTCCCTCTCCCCAGACACTTCCTCCAGCTCTTCCAGGGGACACCGAGGCGTTCCCAGGCCAGCCGAGAGACATAGTCCCTCCAGCGTGTCCTAGGTCTTCCCCGGGGTGTCCTCCCGGTGGGACATGCCTGGAACACCTCCCTAGGGAGGCGTCCAGGAGGCATCCGAAACAGATGCCCGAGCCACCTCAGCTGGCTCCTCTCGATGTGAAGGAGCAGTGGCTCTACTTTGAGCTCCTCCCGAGTGACCGAGCTCCTCACCCTATCTCTAAGGGAGCGCCCCGCCACTCTGCGGAGAAAGCTCATTTCGGCCGCCTGTATCCGGGATCTTGTTCTTTCGGTCATGACCCAAAGCTCATGACCATAGGTGAGAGTAGGAACGTAAATCGAGAGCGTTGCCTTACAGCTCAGCTCCTTCTTCACCACGACAGACCGGTACATCGAAAGCATCACTGCAGAAGCTGCACCGATCCGTCTGTCGATCTCACGCGCCCTCATTCCCTCACTCGTTAACAAGACCCCAAGATTCACTGCTACTCCGTCTTAGCTTAGCTCCGTTTGCCGCCTCATGTCTCGCAGGTTAAGATTATCTGTTGGTATGTTACCACCAGCCCTTGCTAGCAGAAACCAGCAACAAGGTTAAATAATCCCATCTGTGCCCCTTCTGGGGTTCGTCTGAAACTCTCGAACTCGGACTTTGTCCACATCTCCTAATGCATTCTGTCTTTACTCAACAGGTCAGAGAAAAGTAGGTTATTTATGTTTTTCAAAATGCACACACATAAATCAAATAGAAAAAGTGTTTTTAGCTGCAAGACATGTTTGTGAACATTTGATCGAAGCCGTAAATTGTTAATTATGTGCTCATTTATACAAACTATGTGTTTGGAATGTTACAGTTAGCTTAGCCACATAGCCAGACTAATAAATCGAGCACTGAGTGATTTTTATAAAACCCAATTGATTGCATAGTTAGTATGCTGGAGTTAGTTTGCACCAGACATGAAAATCGCTCACCTTTCGCGAAATTCGCCGTTTGAAACCAAAATAGGTGACCTACGTGAATCGTATAGATTCGATGAGAAAATGTTTAGAGGGGGAGGGGAGGGGGTACCGGAGAACAGGTGCGAGTGCCAGAAGGGACCGCGAGTGCATGGAAGTAGCACGAATGGCCTTGCTTCACCAGTTTGTTTCTCTGGGAAGGTAGGGGAGTACCATTACCTGATTGGTTTACAAGCAGATTGCATTGCAGCGTGCCAGCCAGGTTCGTGCTTACCAGAGCGTGCACACCAAGGAGTGCGGACCACTATCAGAAGCTGAAGAAGCACATCTGTCCTCTGACATTTTACCTGACTGAATTTGGTGAGTGATGGTTTCTTTTAATATTTTCTGGTATATCTGTTAGTTACTTAGGAGCTCTGTTGACATAAGCTAACGTTAGCTCCAACTTGATGAATTGAGTCATTAAACACAGCAGGAGAGAACGCAACGTTAGCCAGCTATTGTAAAGCTCCGGTGGCAAATTCTTAATGTTAGCTAACGCTACCGTTAACGTGAGTCTAACATTAGCATGATATCGTTACTAAAGTTACCTGCTAGCTTTTATAGCTGACGGTAAATTACAATAAAAGAAACACTGTTAATGTTAGTGCTTCTTTCTTAAATATCTACAACTCGTTTTTCCAGGACGTGTACTGTAGATGATTTTGAGGTGAGGGGACTGACAAGGCTGAAGGTAAAGTGAAGTGTCAAGAAACAGACTGCTGAAGAGGAGAAAAAGGCAAGGCTGAGACATGTGGCAAAACAGCTAAAGCGGGCCATGGAGACACTGGTGGTCCAGGCAAAGAAGAAAAAATGAGATCTGCTTCTAAGCGTTTCTAACGAACTATAATGTAAATTGTTATCTTTGACAATAAAATGTGTTAAAATCTGAATTGCGTAACATTGTATTGTCTGTCATTGTTCCAATCATGATGGAAGAGAAGACAAGTTAAGCTATAGCATGTCTACCATCTCTTGTGGGGTTTATGCATTCAGCCATTTGTGTTGCCCTTATACCACATTGTGCCTCGTATATACTGGACATTTTAGACCCAGTGACAGGCTGGCATGAAATGGCTTGCATAATACTTAGTAAGAAGGCCATAATATTTTTGACTCATGGCTGAAGTTATGTTTTAATGCCTCTCCCAGGTTGGCAAAAATGCATCTCTAAATGCATCAGATTGATGCTTTAAAATAGGGAATATTTAAATTTTTCTTCCAGGGAGCATGCCCCGAACCCCTAGAGGGTAATATCTTTCTCACCTTTTTCACCCTGACCCGTTTTCATGCCTGGTTTGCACATTAAGCAGAAATAAAGTAGAAAAACATGATTCTATTATGGTCTGTTATGCCACCACCTTTTGATGCATTCTTAAAGTTTAGTCCTGCAGTTTTATGATATAAATCTTTCAATGGCAGAGTATTTACACACAATGTGCTCTACTTGGTTCAAACACTATTCTATATTCACCAGAAGAGGGCGACAAAGACATTATTTACCAATCCATGTATGACTGTTGAATTTGTCCTCGACGTCTCTTTCCTTTTTATTTGGCAGTAGTCGACAGGAAACTGGGTGAGACAGCGAGGGAGTGACACTGGGCAAATGAACCGAGTGAGTTCATGACTTTTTATTTTTTCTTGTAGTTTTATTTTATTTTATTTTATTGCAACAAATGCAAATTCCTTTTTATTTATATATTTTTTAAACTATCTTCAAGGCCCTTACAATCACCCTAGCATCCCCCACCTTTACGGCGCAGGTGCACGGTACGTCTTGTCTCCCAGAGTACATTCTTTTCCCTCCAGAGGCCTGTTTTATTGCTAGTCTTTTCTTTTCTCTTAACATTATTTAAACCGCGTTAGATCAGAGACGTAGGGCTCATCCATCTCGGCCTACTACTCGGTGTATACATTGGAGTTTTTGCTCTGTTTCATTTTGTTTCACTTTTGGGAGAAAACCAAAGTGTTCTTAGTCCAGATGAGTCTAGTCTTTTCAGAGTCTTTTGCAAGACTTTCTCTCGGTGGGACATGCTTGCAGAAAGTCTCCAAAAGGCTTCCAGAACCAATGAGCGAGCCTCTCTCAGCTCCTCTTAATGTGGAGGAGCAGCTGCTGTTCTCTGGGCTTGCCCTGGTGACTGTCTGTAAAGTAGTGCTTATTGTTTTTGTCTTTTGTATTTAAGATGTCCCTTTTGGTCGTAGACCATAAGAGATTGGGAACAAAAACCAGTAAATTAAGAACCTTACCGTGGGACTCATCTACGTCTTCACCATAACAAATCAGTGCATCCAGGGCTTGCAGAAATTAAAATGTCTCGTGCACTTTCAGACAAGTACTCTTTAGTAGCCCGACATGCAATTAACTAACCCAAATAACAATTATTTTAATGATGAAGGTTGCATTTTTTAAATTTATTTTTTCATCCTAGACACGGCACGCAGATGGAGGAGGGTGGGAGTATAATATTCTTCTTACATTTTAGTAACTATTATGTACATTATACTCAACATGTTAAATAATTAGTTATTTTTTTAACATGTCTGTGAAGGTTATGCAAAGTTAAAGCAAAGGAATTCAGACAAGATTTTTAAGGTGAAGCTGTTTCTTCTCTTATCCCAAGAGCCTTTTTTTTTTTTATTGTTTTTTTTTTTGGTTATTTTTTTCTGCTGAGTTCAACCAGTTGAACCCAACTTGCTAGAACTTGTGTTAAGGTGATCTTTTTCTTACTTTTACATTTCTGTCTCTTACAGAGAAACAGGGGATTCTTGGTCAGAAGCAAACTCTCATTAAATAAAGAAGCTGACTACAGCCACTGCTTCTATAATGCACACGTGCGACCAGTGTGGGAACAAGTTTGCCACTGTCTACAATCTCAAAAGACACCAGCTCATCCACACTGGAGAGAAGCCTTACAGCTGTGACCTGTGTGGGAAGACATTTTCACATTCAGGTCATTTAAAAACACACCAGCTCATCCACACTGGAGAGAAGCCATACAGCTGTGACCTGTGTGGGAAGACATTTTCAGGGGCAGGTAATTTAAAACAACACCAGCTCATCCACACTGGAGAGAAGCCCTACAGCTGTGATCTGTGTGGGAAGACATTTTCACATACAAGTGGTTTGAAAAAACACCAGCGCATCCACACTGGAGAGAAGCCTTACAGCTGTGACCTGTGTGGGAAGACATTTTCACATTCAGGTCATTTAAAACATCACCAGCTCATCCACACTGGAGAGATGCCCTACAGCTGTGACCTGTGTGGGAAGACATTTTCACATTCAGGTCATTTAAAAACACACCAGCTCATCCACACTGGAGAGAAGCCATACAGCTGTGACCTGTGTGGAAAGACATTTTCAGGGGCAGGTAATTTAAAACAACACCAGCTCATCCACACTGGAGAGAAGCCCTACAGCTGTGATCTGTGTGGGAAGACATTTTCACATACAAGTGGTTTGAAAAAACACCAGCGCATCCACACTGGAGAGAAGCCCTACAGCTGTGACCTGTGTGGGAAGACATTTTCACAGGCAGGTAATTTAAAACAACACCAGCGCATCCACACTGGAGAGAAGCCTTACAGCTGTGACCTGTGTGGGAAGACATTTTCACAGGCAGGTAGTTTAGAACGACACCAGCTCATCCACACTGGAGAGAAGCCCTACAGCTGTGACCTGTGTGGGAAGACATTTTCACATTCAAGTCATTTAAAAACACACCAGCTCATCCACACTGGAGAGAAGCCCTACAGCTGTGACCTGTGTGGGAAGACATTTTCACATTCAAGTCATTTAAAAACACACCAGCTCATCCACACTGGAGAGAAGCCATACAGCTGTGACCTGTGTGGGAAGACATTTTCAATAGCAAGTAATTTTAGAAAACACCAACTCATCCACACTGGAGAGAAGCTTTACAGCTGTGACCTGTGTGGGAAGACATTTTCACGGGCAGATAATTTAAAACAACACCAGCTCATCCACACTGGAGAGAAGCCCTACAGCTGTGACTTGTGTGGGAAGACATTTTCACAGACAGGTAGTTTAGAACGACACCAGCGCATCCACACTGGAGAGAAGCCTTACAGCTGTGATCTGTGTGGGAAGACATTTTCACATACAAGTGGTTTGAAAAAACACCAGCGCATCCACACTGGAGAGAAGCCCTACAGCTGTGATCTGTGTGGGAAGACATTTTCACGGGCAGATCATTTAAAACATCACCAGCTCATCCACACTGGAGAGAAGCCCTACAGCTGTGACCTGTGTGGGAAGACATTTTCACGGGCAGATCATTTAAAACAACACCAGCTCATCCACACTGAAGAGAAGCCTTACAGCTGTGACCTGTGTGGGAAGACATTTTCACAGGCAGGTGATTTAAAAAAACACCAGCTCATCCACTCTGGAGAGAAGCCCTACAGCTGTGATCTGTGTGGGAAGACATTTTCACGGGCAGGTCATTTAAAACAACACCAGCTCATCCACACTGGACACAGACCATACTCTTGTGACCGTTGTGAAAAGACATTTAGAACTTTAAGTTCTTTCAGGACACATTACCTTCAACACACTCGAGAGTTGGTGATACCATGTGAGCTGTGTGGAGAGATATTTTACTCTAAACAGACTTCTTCTCGACACCTAAAGCAACACGCTGAGGTGGAAATGGGGAAGTGTGGACCACAATGAGACTCAGCATCCTGAAGTTTTATAGGTATACATTATGCCCGCCTCTCAGCTCCAGGGTCTTGGATGGATGTGTAATGAGCTGATGTGTCAGTCATAGGGTTGGGTACCAAACCCGGTATTAAATTGGCTCGGGGCTAAATTATGAAAGACCGTAGTATCAGTAAGCTCTGACGGTATCGGTTCTGCTTTCGGTATTGGAGGGGAAAAAATCAATGTACTATGTATTTTTGCTTAATGTTATCATGCACATTTTATCTCACCAAACACTTCTAATGTGCGATCATATTACGACGTTTGTCTGTGAGATCTGCGAGATCTGTCATGCGCGCGGAGGCTGTCTGTCTCTCTCACATACCACAAGAACGAGCGCTGAACTGTGGGGAGAGTGAGAATCGAACCACTTACCCTCCGGTTGAAAGACGACTGCTCTACCCACTGAGCTACTGCTCAGATACTACTCAGATATGTGCTGCATCTGAAGGTAGAGCTTCTCTTTTAGTCTCTATACGGGTCAACACTGTCACTAAACTAACCTGTTCAGGGCTCTGTCTGAGTCCAGATGAAGTTATCACTTAAAACATATAAAGTTAATGTCTGTTCTGCTGCTTGTGTGGACATGTTTTCACTCTCCACTCAGCTGTTTTATTTTTATTTGTATTTTTAAGCCCTTCAGACTGTTTGGTCAGTGGGTTGTTTTTATTATAGCGAGGTGTTTCCAGAGGTTTTAGGCACTGCTTGCTTTGTTTTCTATCACACCAACACAATGCGTGTGTTTATTTACAAGATGCTTAAGCCTTATATAATCTTTTATAATTACATTTTATTGTACCCAATTGTTTAAGTCGCACATTCAACACTGAATTAAAAGTTACTAGGTCACAGTCGGCAGCTGAGGATAAGAGCTGATGAAAAGTGGGAACAGGAAGTGGAATGTGTGAATATTTATTTCTGTCAAGTTTTTGTTCTACACAGATGTATAATAGCTTCAGGTTTAAATGTAAAGAGATTTTTGAGTTTACAGTTCCAGTAAATATGTCCAACAGTTCATTTTGTATATTTGACTTTTAAAAATAAATGTCTGAAATAACATTAATAGATGTTCTTTTTTATTTAACAACACAAGGTAGAAAAAAGCATAAGTGCACCAAAAACTAACCAGTTACAACCAAGCACAGAATTCACAGCTAAAGATAGAAAAGATTTTTTTTTTTTTTTTTTAAAGAGAAGGAATCGATAGACAGGAAGTAGACGTCAGTGTTTGTCAGTCAGGTGTTGATGGAAGAGATGTGTTTTATGTGTTTTTTAAAGATGGCTACAGAATCTGATCTTGTAGCAGCAGTAGATCATTGCACCAATGTCAAAGACTTTAAACGATGTAGCATTTGGATGCATTTTAATAACAAACATAAAGGCAGAATGTAGAATTTATAAAGTCAAAATAACTAGCTTTAATAATATATATATTGGTGTATATATATTAAGTGTTGTTTGCTTAGTGTGGTTTTATTTTGGAAAATTTATATAAAATGTTCAATACACATGTTTAGGCTCAGTGTCTGGTATTTTTACTTTTTTTATTCATAATGTAAATTTTAAGGTGTATTTGATTACATTGATATAAATGCACATATTTCACATAAATTATTAAATCACATTATTTGTCTGAATATAAAAAGCCGTTTGAGCCGAAAGAGAGCAATCTGGTTCCATTAAAAAGAATTTCCATCTCTCAATCTTAGACCATTTTCATTCTGTGTCTGAATATGAGCCTGTGACACAATATATTAGTTATTTTGTTGAATGTTCAATGACAGACTGGTATGAATGTTTGCTTTTATCTATTTTTATGTTATATAAAAGTTTATTTCAAAATGAATAAAAATAAAAACACTTTTTACAAGTTATTATCTCGGTGCATTTAAGTATGAAGTCAGATTTAAGAGCATGAAATACAGTTTAAATATGCCTTCAGACCTACAAGCACATTAATAAATGGAGATTTAATTGAGTTTAAGTTTATTTAAAAGAAGCTGAAGTTGTAGATGGACCAGCATGTGAAGTCAGATGAAGCTGAGGAAGACGAGGCTGGGCTGTGTCAGCTGTGCAGGAGCAGACCGATAACTGGACCGAACTGGACTGGACTGGACTGGGCCGACAGAGAAGCAGCAGCAGACCGATAACTGGACTGGACTGGACTGGACTGGGCCGACAGAGAAGCAGACCGATAACTGGACTGGACTGGACTGGGCCGACAGAGCAGCAGATCGATAACTGGACTGAACTGGACTGGACTGGGCCGACAGAGAAGCAGCAGCAGACCGATAACTGGACTGGACTGAACTGGACTGGACTGGGCCGACAGAGAAGCAGCAGCAGACCGATAACTGGACTGAACTGGACTGGACTGGGCCGACAGAGAAGCAGCAGCAGACCGATAACTGGACTGAACTGGACTGGACTGAACTGGACTGGACTGGACTGGGCCGACAGAGAAGCAGCAGCAGGTAACTGTAGAGGGGCTCTGCAAAAACAGAACCAAGTAAAAACTTATGTTTAAAACAAGTCTTGCTGTTGGGACCGTTCACCTCTGTACATGAGATTTACTGTTAACCACAGAAAAAAATATTCTATTCTCCAGCTCACTGTGTGTTACTGTGTGTGTAAAGACTGTTTTTATAAAATAGTGGACTTTGATTTGAACTTACATTTGCCTAAATACTTTAGTAAATGTGACCTGTACTGGGTCAGAGGTAGTGCATGCTCCTGCTGCTCCTGACACTTCTGTTTGCTCATGACAGCTTTACTTTTCTTTTTAGTCATTCATCCATCCATCCATCCATCCATCCATTCATCCATTCATCTATCCATCCATCCATCTATCCATCCATCCATCCATTCATCTATCCATCCATCCAGCCATCCATGCATTCATCCATCCATCCATCCATCCATCCATTCATCTATCCATCCATCCATCCATTCATCTATCCATTCATCCATCCATCCATCCATCTATCCATCCATCCAGCCATCCATCCATTCATCCATCCATCCATCCATCCATTCATCTATCCATCCATCCATCCATTCATTCATCTATCCATTCATCCATCCATCCATCCATTCATTCATCTATCCATCCATCCATTCATCCATCCATCCATCCATTCATTCATCTATCCATCCATCCATTCATCTATCCATCCATCCATTCATCTATCCATCCATCCATTCATTCATCCATCCATCTATCCATCCATTCATCTATCCATCCATCCATTCATCCATCATCCATCCATCCATCCATCCATCCATTCATTCATCTATCCATCCATCCATCCATTCATCTATCCATCCATCCATCCAGCCATCCATCCATCCATCCATCTATCCATCCATCCATCCATTCATCCATTCATCTATCCATCCATTTATCAATCCTTCCATCCATCCATTCATTCATCTATCCATCCATTCATCTATCCATCCATCCGTCCATTCATCCATCCATCCATCCATCCATTCATTCATCTATCCATCCATCTATCATTTCATCCATCCAGCCAGCCATCCATCCATCCATTCATCTATCCATCCATCCATCCATCCATCATCCATCCATCCATCCATTCATCCATCATCCATCCATCCATCCATCCATTCATCTATCACTCCATCATCCATCCATTTATCATCCATCCATCCTTCCATCCATCCATTCATTCATCTATCCATCCATTCGTCTATCCATTCATCCATTCACCATCCATCCATCCATCCATCTTTCCTGCTGCTAAAGTCCACTGGACTATTATATTCATTCATCACATTGTGTTTTTCTATTGAATAAACAGAAACCCACCAAACGTACTTCTCAGTCTAGACATTGGTTCTGTTTAGCGTGTTATACCATAATCCCCCACTCCCTTAAACGACTAAAATGGTCGGACATCCAGTCAGGTTTTCTGGCCTTGATCCTGACGCACAGAGATTGTTCCAGATTCTCTGAATTTTTGGAATATTATGCACTGTAGATGAAGATAGCTGCAAACTCTTCTGATATTGCTCCACTATATTTTGCCACAGCATTGGTGATCTTTTGCCAATCTTGACTTCTGAGAGACACTGACACTCTGAGAGGTTCTTTTTATTCCCAAGCATGTTGCCAATTGACCTAATAAGATGCAAATGTGTCCTCCAGCTGTTCTTTATATGTACATTCCACTTTTCCGGCCTCTTATTGTTATAGTGTTTTATAATAAGAAGCACTCTTATAACTTTTCTGTATGTTATTTGCACACTTTGCATGCTATACTCCACCTAGATCAGGACACTAAATACCTCATCTGTTGAAACCAGTTATAACCAGTTGGTCACCCTGGCTGGACACTTAGTGGAAAAGTCCTGGTACTGGGGCAGGAAGTGCCCCCTCCTGTGTGAGCTGTGGCCAAAGGTGATGACTTTTAGTGTATTGTAGTGTATTGAGTTGACCAGACGCACCACACGTGGGCTGACCTCATGTTAGCTGCAGGTCGTCTAACATCGCTGGACTTATGCCTTTTTCTGAGTGGAATTAAACAGACAAACTTTACATTGGTTTTATAGTTTTTATTCTCTTCGCCTTAGCTCCAGCACTCGTCCCAAAACAACCGGGAGATATTGTTTTTAGCTCCCATGAAATCCAAAATAAGGCCATATTTGGCATTACCTTTCAAAATGTTTGAGAGATAATATTTGATATCTATATTCTATTGTGAATAAATATAAGTTTATTAGATTTGTAAATTATTGCATTCCTTATTTATTCACAATTTGTACAGTGTCCAAAATCTTTGGGAATCGGGTTTGTAGATTTTAAACACAAAGAAATTGCAGCAAAGAAAAAGTGTGAAATAACTCAAAAGATGTATTTTAGATTCCTCAGAGTCATCAGTCTTTGCTTTGTCGACAGAGCTGCAAACCCTTGGGCCTCTCTCGGTGAGCTTCAGGATGTAGTCACTTAAAATGGTGTTTCCAGGGTAAAAGTGGAAACACAATGTTGTGTTTGTGTCTTATTTAAAGGTAAAAACATGGAGGATTAGGAACATAGATTTAAACCTAAAATAAATGCTAGCCTTTATAAAAACACATCATTAGACTTTATAAGAAATGCACGCGGAGACAAAAAGTGTTGGAGGAAGAGAGTGGGACGAGTCAGGACCAGAGTTTAAACTGTTGTTTGTGATTTTACTCATAAATATGTCCTGGATTGGAACGGTTCAACATCAAAAAGGCTTTTTAACAAACTTAATGACATTGTTGTCGGTGGTTTTGTCTTGTATAAATATTTAAATCACGATGAATGTGCAGCACTGATAAAGCTCCTGATTGTAAAGACTCTGATGAAAGTCGTGGAGATATAAGAGGCTTATATCAGTGACCAGACTCCCGCTCAGAGCCACTGTTTCATGGAGTTGTTCTGTAACCACCAAAACTGTTCTGAGGACCAGACCCACACACATTTGTTTTTAGACTGCTCTCACTCAAAAGAAATGTGGACCAAACTAAACGGACTTGGACTCACTTTTAATGTAAACTTCTGCTCTGTTCTGTTTGGACTCATGGAGGAAAGGTTCACACCAAAACAGTTCAAACTCCTTCAACTCATCGTCACAGTCTCCACAGTTAAAATATAGAAAACAAGGACAAAAGTCACCATTAAACCAACACTCATCAACAGCTGCTATTCTTTTTCACAAAAGACAAAGAAACAATAAAACTAACTTTCACCAGTAATTGTAACAATTTTCTTCATTTCTTATTCTGTTTCTGTATTTTCAGAAAATAGACGCAGAGTCCATCTGAAAACCTCCAGTGACACATCCCAGAACAGAGCAGTGTGACTCTGAGCTGTGAAGTCCAGGCTTTAAAGGAACTTATGAATGGTTCAGACTAAACTCAGCCTCTGACTCTCAGAGGGAAACAATGAAAGAAAACTCAGCTCGGTGTCAGTGTCTCAAATAGAGCTGTCCTTTATTCATTATATCTTTCTTTAACCTGGTAATATCCTCATTGAGATCAAAAATCTCTTTTCCAAGAGTGACCAGGCCAAGACGACAGCATTACACACAGTTTCTGACAAAAACAAGAATTTTCAAACACACAAAGAACAATATTTACTCTCAATAGTTACAAAAAGTCAGTTTGTGCAAGTTTAAAAACAGTTCCATTTACCAAGCTCCTTGAGTTCACGCTTTAGGATAGATTTAAATTCTCCTAAAGTTACAAGTTCAGACAGATTGAAGTCCTTTTGCAGGTCAGTCCATGCACAGGGGGCAGCCACTGAAATACTGCCTTACCCAACTCCGTTTATTCAATCTGAACTCAAGCACTTGTCATCAGTTGGTGTGTGTAACATTTTATTTTACTGCTGTTATTTAGACTGTTTTGTTTCTCAAACTAAAGAATGTAAATGGACACAAGACTGTGGAGCAGAGAGACCACACTGGAAGAACTGAGTGAGTCTATTCATTTTTACATTTATGACTTATATTTCTTTTCTCTTTAATACAGTCAAATAAAATGTCTTGCTTCTCTAAAAGTGATTTATTTAAACTGATCTTGTTCTTTTGGTTTCATAATGTGAGAGAAAAAGCAAAGGCCACAGTGACTGGTGACACAGAGGTTCAGTCTGGAGGCACACTGACTCTGAGCTGCTCTCTTAGATTATTGTTTTGCACATGTTGAGTCCCCAGTGTCTCTCACAGTGAGTCCTGACACATCACAGGACCTCATGTCTGACAAAGTCTCACTGAGCTGTCAATCCAACTCCACTAATGGAGAGTGGACACTCAAAGGCTTTTCTCAGAACGTTCTTTTCTGAACACAATGTACTTCCTACTGGACAGATCCATCGAAATGTGACTTTGCCCCAAAAGAGAAAACTAATGCAGTGTTTTGGTGTGAGTCTGGATCAGGAGAACTGAGCAATGCCCTCAACATGACTTTTTTCATTTCATTTTTCATATAATAGATGAATACAGCATCATCTTCTTTTTATTGCTGTGATAATGTAATAGTCCAAGTCTGACTTTTCACAGGTCATGTTGTCCTTGTGAGTCCTGTTCATCCTGTGACTGAGGGACGTCCTGTTTCTCTCGGCTGTAAACTCAACACATCTACTGCTCTTTCTTCTGTCCTTTTCTATAAAAATGGAAAACTAATCCATAAAGGAACCCAAACTGAGTTCAACATCTCTGCAGTGTCCAAGTCTGACCAGGGTTTTTATAAATGCGAGGACAAGAACAAGGCCCAAGATCTCCACAGATTTGTAGATTCCAGAGAGATAGATCTCACTCAAATGTGAGAATTATTTATTTAATTCAAAATACAAACACAAAATTGGAGGTTTGAAGGTGTATTTATAAAGCACTGCTACAATGTGAGCTGTAAATATTAACATGAGATAAATTCTTGCAGCAAAGGAACATAGCTCTTCATTTCCTGTCATGTTGATCATTGGACTTATCTGTGCAATAGTTTGATTAATTCTGCTGCTGCTTCTGTGACGCTGCACAAATCAAAAGATAAGACTATATCAGACAGAAAATCAAAGTCTCTGTAATCAAATGTCCAAATCCAGAAAATGGACAAAAGTTCACGCAATGTCTTTTCACAATTAAAGTGTCACTATGGCTTCTTTTTCTTTTCCACTAAAGCAGTAAAAAACACTGTACACTGTGAATGAAATGAAATGTTTCTTTTACAGATGCCACATATTCTGTGCTGGAGCTCAAAAACATCAAAAACCTCAAAAGGTGAGTCTCTTGTTTCTTTCATTTGATAGATTCCACAGGTTCACTTCTTTTTGAATCCAACTCAGAGAGAAGGACGTGTGAACAGGAACAAAGCTGTGTTTACTCCAGTGTGAGGCCACATTCAGCAGCAGCTACAGTCCAGTCACTTTAAACTACTTTATATTTCTTCTCAGGAGATATTTAAACCCGTTGAATTTCATTAAAATCCAAATTACATAATGATTTCTAAGTTTTATTATTATCCAAATTTCAAATCCGTGAAGATTTTTGTCCTTGTTTTTCTCCCTCACATTTATAAAAAACCCTCCAAGACACACTTGTGCCTCTTTTAACTTTGTTCTACAATGATATTATCTCAAATCAGTCAAAGCCAATAACAATGTGATCTTTTATCATTTTTGTTGTTCATTTTTGTTGTGTGTGTGTGTGTGTGTGTGTGTGTGTGTGTGTGTGTGTGTGTGTGTGTGTGTGTGTGTGTGTGTGTGTGTGTGTGTGTGTGTGTGTGTGTGTGTGTGTGTGTGTGTGTGTGTGTGTCTTGTGCGTGCGTGTGTGTTGAAAAAATAAATATATTATTGTGGAATAAGTTTGAGAGAAAACAACAGATGTCTTTTGGTGATTTATTTAAGGAAAAAGGAAAAAGAATTCAGAGACATATTTTGCAAAAGGAGGAATGAGCATACAAATCTGTCTGTGTACAGAGTTGCATGAACAGTCCCAATGTTAACTAGGTAGGCTTAGAATTTATACTGAAATCACAGCAGATAAGAAAAAATAAACACTGGCTCTCAGGAGTGAGCCATCTAACATGAATCAGCATTTGTCTCTGTGTAAGACAATTGTATCAGTTTGAAAACAGTAGCTCAGGTGGTGCACATATCATTCTGCTGCGGTCAAGGACAGCACAGAGCATGTGAAAGAGGAAAATATCATTTTCCCGTTACAAATCCCTCCTTTTGATCAAACACAATTGATCAACCAAAATCAATCAAAACTCAATTAGGTTACAAAACATAAATCCAATTAACCTTAGCTTTGTGAGTTGTACTTGTGGTGCCGAAAAACCCAGCCGAGGGCTGACTAAATCAAGCAGAAACATTTCATACTATCAGTAGCTGACCTAACGCTGGGAAAAAGAACACCACAGCCCCTCCCTCACAGGCGGCGTAACTCACTAGGGTTAAACATAAGCATCAGATGAAAAATATTCACAAAACAAATCACTTTGTAAAACTTAAAAACCTTCAAATCAATTAAGACTTTACCTCAAAGAAAGCATTAGTGAAAAGATTTAAAAACACCACATGTAAGTCCACAATTTTAGCGTTAGCTTTTCTACAATAACAAAAATTTAAATGATCAGGTTCCAAAATTAATTAACTGATTGCTTTGGTGACTATATTTCACAATTACTATTTCAAAAGAAAATTACATGTGGATTACACAGACATATATACATAGGAACATACTTAGTCATACTTAGTTTTCTTCAAATAGATGAGCAAATCAAACAGAATTAACAGAGTCACAATCAAGAGCAGAGGTGTCTGGGTTGTGGTCTTTGTCCTGTTGAGGCAATTCAACATAGAGTTTAGCTAGTTGCAGGTTAAAAAGAGAAGTCACTAATACTTGGCAGAGTTGTGTTAGTAGTAGAGTGGGAAGTGTGGTCAGTTAATAGACAGAGTAGAGGAGTTACAATAAGTGAAGATAAAAGTAACAAAAAGCATGTGGTTCCCCTTTGACCACACAAGCCTGGGAGTCTAAACGGATGTCAAGGATGATGTCCGTCCATTTTTAATGTTCAAAGATCTGTTCAATAATAGCAATAATTAAATGATAGCAACAAATAAAATAAAATTAAACAGTTAACATAAGATTAACGTGTATGAGTATGTAATGATTGTTTAATAAATCTTCAAAAAATCATTAGAGCAATTTTAAATGCAATAAAGCACCCAAAAAAAAAAAAATATATATATATATATATACATATTTGTCAGTATAAAACTGGTTATCAGTGATGTGAGGAACTGTGGGACAGATGAGTGTGTCACATGTTATAGTTACGCTGTTGAATTTGCTGAAAACGGTCAGCTCTATTTCTTCAGGTGGTACAGAGTCTTTCATAAACTTGATTGTAGGTGGGACCAGCTCGGCACTGGTCTCAACGTTGAACTGCATTCCCAGAGCAGTTTCAGCGGAGGAGGTGAGCGAAAATCTCACCCCAGTCTTCCCACGTAGTCAACGGTGGAGGTAGAGCTAAGGTCTCACCTCAGATCTCCCACGTAGGAGCTTGTTCTCGGGACAAGCCTCTTACTTTTGTGATCATTCACTGGGTCCCCTCTTTGACAGTGTGGGAGCAGTTGACGAGCTGGTCAGGTGGAGGAATCTTCTTGCAGTGTTGTGCATGGATCCAAGGGGCTCTCTCTGCGACCTTCACAGCCGTGTGGGTCGTGAGCAGGATCTGATAGGGTCCACACCAGGGTTTGTCTCTCCAGCTGCACTTCCTCAGGTTTCTCACCAAGATGTAGTCGCCAGGCTGGAGTTTGTGGAACTGGTGGGTGGCCAGTTTGGGCAGGGAATCAAGCCCCTGAGATCTAATATCAGAGAGAATATTAGAGAGTGAAATACAATAGGATATCATTGGGTCTGGCAGAGTACTATCGGCCAGTGCTGCAGGTTTAGATGGGGTCCAAACCCAATTCCAGGAGGTTGTCCAAACACTATCTCAAAGGGAGAAAGGTTATTTTGCGACTCTCATCCTCAGGTACATCAAAGCAATAGGCAGACATTTTACCCAGGTCTTACCTGTTAATTCAGATATTTTTGCCAATTTGCGTTTCAGAGTGCCATTTTCTCTTTCTACAGCTCCTCCAGAAGCTGGATGGTAGGATCAATGAGTTTTCAGGTCAAATTTAAGGTGTTCACTCAGTGTTTTCAGAATGTCATTTACAAAATGAGTACCGTTATCACTCGTAATTAGATTCGGAAGTCCCCAGCGAGGAATTATTTCGCTTAAGAGGATTTTTGCTACTGTGTCAGCAGTGCAGTGTTTTGTTGGGAATGCTTCTACCCACTTTGAAAACATGTCAACTATTACAAGACAGTATTTCTTACCTTCGCAGGGTCTTAACTCAATGAAGTCCATTTGAATGTGGCCAAAAGGCCTGGAGGTGGGTTTGTGACCTCCAACATCTGTTTTGTTGTAGGAGTTACCTTTAGAATTGTGATGAAGATGAAGCATTTTGAGCAAAAATCTTCAGCAAATTTGTTAAACCCCACAGTAAACCAATGTCTTTGAAGGTCTTTTCTCATTCCTCCTTTGATACATGGTCAACGCCATGTAACAATTTTGCAAAAGGCAGGAAGAGGGCTTGAGGAAGACATGGATTGCCATTAGGGCCCATCCAAACACCATTTGTGTTTGTACAGTTTTTCTTTTTCCAAGCAGCTTTGTCTGCTGGAGTGGAGATGCAAGCCAAATCAGAGAGTGAAACAATGTCAGAGTGAGTGCAAGTTTGATCCGTTGTCTGGGAGAGTAATGTAACAACGTAGGGTGTGAGTGACGCTGCTTTTGCAGCTGCCTGCTCGTGCATTACCTAGAGAGACTGTGTCTTTGGCAGAGGTATGTGCAGAACACTTACATACTGCCACGGCAGATGGGAGTAGCACTGCATCTAAAAGATCAGAAATCAAATCTTTGTGTGAAATGGGTTTGCCATCAGATTTGAGGAAGTTTCTGTGGCGCCAAAGTGCTGCGTGGTTGTGTAGAACACCAAATGCATATTGACTATCTGTGTAAATGTTAACTGTTTTAAGAGATGCCAATTGACAGGCTTTGGTCAGGGCAATTAGTTCTGCTGCTTGCGCTGATAACCGAGGACTGAGAGGAGATGACGTCACTGTTGCATGATCGCCCACAACTGCATATCCAACGTGTGCAGAACCAGTGGTTGGGTCCTTGGAAGCTGAACCATCTACATAAAAAATGAGTTCAGGATTAGAAAGAGGAGTGTCAGTCAAATCAAGTCTTGGCAGACAGATAAGGTCAAGTTCAGAGAGACAACAGTGAGGTTCTCCCTCCTCTGAGAGAGGCAGGAGTGTAGCAGGGTTGAGAGTGTTACAACGTTTAACCTCAACATTTGGTAGGTTCAGAAGGAGAGCAGTTGTAACGTAGCTGACGAGCAGGGGTCAAGTGAGCTGTCTTTTGTTCAGTCAGAATGTTGGAGACAGCATGTGGAGCAAAAAGGGTGAGATGACTGTAGCCTACATAGGGACGAGAGGCAATTATTGCTGCTTCACAGGCTGCTAAAGCACAGAGACATGGTGGGTGGCCTCTAGCAACAGGATCAAGGTGTGTCGAGAAGTAACCCACAGGCTTCAGCAGCTGTCCCTGTTTTTGGGCGAGAACAGAATTCATACAACCATCACGTTCATCAACAAATTGGAAAAAGGCTTGTCAGGGTTTGGCAATGCCAATGCAGGGGCTGTCTGTAGTAGCAGTTTCAAATGAGTAAATGCAGAGTCAGCCTCATCTGTCCATGTGAGTTTGGAGTGAAGTGTCATGTCTTTTTTCAGAGTAAGATCACGTAGTGGTTTTCTGGGTCTTGTTTCCAATCTGTAGCTTTTAAACATTTTGCCATAAAAAGACCAACATCACGCCATTGTTTGTTATGTGGTTTAACTATTGAGACATGCAGGGCTGAGTTTTGGATTTTGAAGAACTTTGACAGTTTGTGAGGTAATGGAACATTATAAGCGCAAAAATCTTGGTTAAAGTACAGTCCATTCAGAATGAGTCGGTCAGTAGTTTGTCGGTACCAGCTTTCTTCATACTGTTCATCTGGACCCATGGAGACATGCGCTGTAACATGTAGTGCATTTGCCTTCATGAATTCAGAGGATGAGCTCATGTATTGTTTAGCTTTGTGTAACACATTTGGAGTCAGCAGATGGTCCAATTTCCACTGATACACATACAATGGAGTGGTCACTTCAGATTTTATTAGGCAATATTCATATTTGGTTTGTTTGATTTTGATACCATTTTCGTCTGCAGACAAGGTAATTCCTAGTGCGCACATTAGGTCACGACCTATTAGATTCACTGGACACAACTCAGACAACAGAAAGCTGTGTGTAGTGGACACTGATAGATCAGGTAAATGCCAGGTTACAGATAGAGGTTTTGTGAATGGTTCTTTAACAATCTGTCCACTCGCACTAATGGAGTGAGTTGTTTTGCCATTTAATGCAGTTTGAATTTGGTCTTTTCTGATCAGAGATTTTGTGGCCCCAGAGTCAACCATAAATGACAGAGTTTTTCCATTGATGTCACATTTTATTACCGGTAATTTTTCACACACAGATGTTGTTAACTTAGCATAGGTACCTTTAAACATTTCAGCTTTTTTTTGTCATTTCAAGTTTCTTAATGGTTTCTGTCACTAAGGCAAGCAGTGGATCAGTTGCAAGCGCGTCTTCGTTGCTTGTGAGCAGTGCGGTGTTGTGTGCATCGTCAGTGACAGGTGTGGTGTCCTTTTCGTGTGTTATACTCATCTCATTTTGAGGCGAAGTCCTCGGTTCCTCATCATCACCAGCCAGTCAGTTGGGGTCACTCAGAGCAGTGTCAGGGCGTTGGTCAGCTCGGTCTCTTCTTTTCTTGGGACAGTTGTTTGCCCGTTGAATTGTGGAGAATTGTGGAAAATTCAACCGCTGCTTGAATTTTTGAGTAATCTTCTAAGTTGCAGATTGTTCTCAGAATACCAGGGATCTCTGCACCGGTGGGCCTGTGCACTTGACAGAACAGTTTGAATTTTTGGCCCACTGTGGCGCCTCCTCTGTTAATAGGAGGTATATTGTCTTTGATTAATTGAGTCCATCTTGAGGGGTCTGGTGAGCGATACATAAGCACAGACTCAGGGTGTTCAGCCAGTCGTCTTTGGCGTTGTACTTCAGTTTCATTGTCTGGGGCTGGTGGTGGTGGAGCTGGATTCGAAATTCAATCATAGGAGCTTGAAACACAGCCCCATAGGGTGTCTTGCTTCTCGTGAGACGGGGACAGGAAGGAGAAAGATTTGTCTGATGAAAGTTCAGTTGTGAAGGGGTTGTTAGAGTTCTTAGGACTGGTGGCAGAGTCATATGGAGGAGGTTTGGTGACAGGACTTGACAGTCCAGTGTTCATCAGGGCGTTTGTTTCAGCCTGTGTGGTCAGATCTGGGTACAGTTGAGCAGCTGTTGCAGAAGCTGCATGTGTCTGAGCCGCTTGTCTCTGCCTCTGGAGCCCTCCTTTCTTCTTCACTGTGGAGATGTGCAGCAGCGAGAGCGGTGACGTAGGTCTGGTCATCATCTTCACTCATGAGTGCCGGACCAACAGGCTGGGTCAGAGTCGGAAAACAAGAGGACATCGCATTAGTTTTGTTATCAGTTGCTTTATCACCTGTGCTTTGAAATGGCCCCTTTACTGTATCTAAGTGTTTTAAATTTCTTTCCCTGTTTTCTTTTTCTGTTTCTTTTCTTCAGCTGCTTTTTCTCACATCTCTAAACATTCATAATGTCTTTTAATCTCTTTTATTTGCTTCGGGTTTACTGATTTTTAGACATAAGTCTCTTTTCTGCATCTTGTATTCTATTGCGTAATGCAGTCAAACTACTTTCACTCATTCGTCCTTTAAAACCATACAACTTCCATTCATCCATTTTATCACAACTCCCTGGCCAGGTTTCTATCATATACATCACATTGAATTCACAGAAGTCCTTTGCAGGACTGTTTTTACTTGTATTGGATCCCATATTTCAGATTAATTAAATACTCGTCAGTATATAAGGTTCAGACAGATTATAGAGAAACTTTAGAACTACTAAAACCAACACAAACTAACAAAAACAACACAAAACAACAACACAAGACTAACAGAAACTAAAAAACATCTAAAAAACCCTTTCAGAAATTATTATTACTCATTTTATGGCAATTCTGCTCAGTCAATCCAGACTCAAATCAACAATAATAGACCTTCCCAGTCAGGGTTTCTAATACAGATACAAAACCTTTTAAAATTATTATGTGGCAATCCAGCCGTATTAATAATTTAGGACCATCCGGTCTCGGTTTTCAGATTAGGACAATCCAGTCCAGACTTGAAACAAAAGAAAAAACTTTCTTTTGATTCCACAAAACCTATTCAGAAATTATTATTACTCATTTTATGGCAATCCTGCTCAGTCAATCCTGACTTATGGTAATAATAATAGACCATTCCTGGTCTAGGCTTTGTTACAGTCAAAAATCACCTTTAGACACTGTTACAAAATGTTTTCTCTTAATTTATAAATTTGTAATAATTTTACCGCTTTGGAGGTTATTTGAGTACGTTGGATCGAGAGATGACGATTGGAGGGTCGGCATGGGACAATCCTCCGTCCAGAAGAAAATTTGGGGAAGAGGAGACCTCTTGGAGCGGTCTGGTTGGCCACACCCTTGTCCTTCAGCCGGGTCCAGCCAATCTTCGATCCCACTTCTGACACCAAGAATTGTGGTTGAAAAAATAAATATATTATTGTGGAATAAGTTTGAGAGAAAACAACAGATGTCTTTTGGTGATTTATTTAAGGAAAAAGGAAAAAAGAATTCAGAGACATCTTTTGCAAAAGGAGGAATGGAAAATACAAATCTGTCTGTGTACAGAGTTGCATGAACAGTCCCAATGTTAACTAGGCAGGCTTAGAATTTATACTGAAATCACAGCAGATAAGAAAAAATAAACACTGGCTCTCAGGGAGTGAGCCGTCTAACATGAATCAGCATTTTACTGGTTTTCCCAGAAAACAGAGTTGTCTCTGTATAAGACAATTGTATTAGTTTGAAAACAGTAGCACAGGTGGTGCACATATCATTCTGCTGCGGTCAAGGACAGCACAGAGCATGTGAAAGAGGAAAATATCATTTTCCCATTACAGTGTGTGTGTGTGTGCGCGTGTTTTTGTGTGTGTGTGCGCGTGTTTTTGTGTGTGTGTGTGTGCGCATGTTTTTGTGTGTGTGTGTGTGCGCGCATGTGTATGTGTGTGTGTGCGCGTGTTTTTGTGTGTGTGTGTGTGTGCGCGTGTTTTTGTGTGTGTGTGTGTGCGCGCATGTGTATGTGTGTGTGTGTGCGCGTGTTTTTGTGTGTGTGTGTGTGCGCGCGTGTGTATGTGTGTGCACGCCTTTGTGTGTGTGTGTGCGCGCGTGCATGTGTGGATGTGTGTGTGTGTGCGCGTGCATGTGTGGTTGTGTGTGTGCACGCCTTTGTGTGTGTGTGTGCGCGTGCATGTGTGGTTGTGTGTGTGCGCGTGCATGTGTGATTGTGTGTGTGCGCGTGCATGTGGTTGTGTGTGTGTGTGCGCGCATGTGTGTGTGTGTGCTCGTGCGTGCGCGCATGTGTGTGTGCGCGCATGTGTGTGTGTGCGTGCGTGTGCGTGCGTGTGTGTGTATGTGTGTGTGTGTGTGCGTGCGTGTGTGCGTGTGTGCCCTTTTTGAACTTTGTAGATGCCCCAAGAAGAAAAAGGGGACATAAAAGCTTTTTCATAAAGCAGAGTCTGAGTGTAAGTAGGCAAAATAACTAGCCACACAAATAAACTAGTAGTTACTGACCAGTCACTAATCAATGTAATATAGTTCAACAATAAAATAATGTTAGAACATGATCTGTATTTTATTCTAAAGTTGATTTTGATTAAAGTTTACTGCTAGTCTCATACAGACAAACTTAACACATAGATTTACATCAATTTCAACACATTAATTCACAAAACCAGGTCCCCTTCATATTTAAAAATGGCTCTGAAATATAAACATGATGTTTTGAATGCATGATACGTGTGTATTTTATTCATTAGTTCATGTATTTACATTAGGAAACTCAGACATCTTGTGAAGATGTCATAAAGCTTGATTAAAGGAAATCATGCATTTTATTAAGTTTTAAAAACCATGTCCCCTCCATATTTAAATTGCTCTGAAATATAAACATGATTTGCTGAATGCATACTGATACGTGTGTGTAAAGCTGAGACCAAACCTACGTCCATGGAGTGGTCCTTCTTATTTTATGTTCTCTCTAAATTTAGAACCAACCGTTCGCCTGTGCTGTTCGGGCAGATCCAGGTACAGGGCATTAACATGGGAGGACTCCATTTTAAAACTAACCTCAATGTGGATGATACAAACCCCATTCCAACAAGAAAAAAAGTTAGGACACTGTACAAACTGTGAATAAAAATCTCATAAACTTATATTTTATACACAATAGAATAAATAATTAAAACACGTTTGACAATAAACTGAAAGAAGCTGCAACTAAACGAGGAAGAGTCTCAGTGATAAACAAGTTCCTAAAGCAGTCCCTTCCTGACAGCACAGCTCCGACTAAACTTCAGTGGATCCTCTGACACAGAACAGTGGCACATCAAATGTGTGAATAAATGTTAACGGTGAATTAACTGAGAGTCCAACAGGGTCGTCCCCTCAGTGCAGCACTTTATGTTATTGCATTAGTCTCTTCTTTTCCTCCTTTAACAAAGACCTCTGTATTTCTGGTTCCACTGTTGGCCTTCAGCAGAAAGTGTCAGCTCTAGCCGACGCAGACCAGCTCACTGTTATTATAAGAGAACAAACTCAAATGGAGTTTTTAAAGGACCACCTTAAATCATCGCTGCACAAGTCTCTCTAAGTCTGCTTTAGACATTATCCCTTTGACTTTGGAAATGTTTTGAAGGAGATAAAATGCTGCTGATGTAATAAATTCAAGTCTGAGTCCAGGATGAGTCCTAGATTCTTAAACACTTGTGATCAGCTGCTCATCTCCAAAAGTTTTTTCCAGGAGTCGTTGAGCCTCTTTTAATTCAATAGTGAGTTCAAACGCTCTGATGAAGGCTTTAAAGGTCAGGGGTCACCTTTAAAAACAGGAACATCTTTTCTAGGTAACTGTGACTGCTGCTGTTGTTTTACAAACATCTCTGTTTCTGCCTTTGTTTTAGTCACAACTTGTAAAATGCTCTTGTCACATTGTTCATATGTCGTCTGTGGGGCTTGTGTTTGAGGATCCTTATTATTTGTTCTACAACGTCGTGTCAAAGATGTGTCTCACAGTGCATTCATCCGTTCATTCATTTACCTTCGCGGTGGATCAAAGGCATTCCAGCAAAATCCAGACATTACAATCCTCAGCAACAGAAACTCTGTGTGCTCCCAAATCTGGTGTAACTCAACACTGAAAACATGACGACACCAAACACTTCAACACTGCCTTAAAAGTGTTCTTTCAAACATCATTAGTGACACACAAACAGGTTTTATTAAAATTCTATCAATAGTTGGAATTAACATCTTCCAAAGAGAAATAAAACTCACACAATTGGCAGATGACACAGTCCTATTTTTAAAAGATAAACTTCAGGGAAAACCATAAAACAAATCAAGAACTTCTGCTGCATCTGGTTTTATATTAAACACATCCAAATGTGAGATTCTGACTTTATATGATTGAGCTAATTGAGTTCAATTTGTGGTATTTTAGTAAAAAAAGTTAAATATTTAGGAATAAATATCACAAAATATGGAGCAGAAAGAGAAAAGGTGAATTTTGTCACTAAGTTAAAAAACAAAACAATATTAAATGTATGGTTACAAAAGAGACACTTTTGGGGAAGAAGTCTGTGAAAAAAGAAGAAGGCGTGTCCAGATGTGTTTACCCTGCCTTGTCACTAGAGGTCAGTGAAGACACATGCAAAGAAATCAACTATTGATAGACTTCAGATGAAAAATCAATATTAACCAGTTCCAAGGAGCTGCAGGTGTTGATAGATTTAAATGATATCTTTAAAATCAAATGGATTGAACAAAGCCTGAGGAACCCAGACTCACTCTGGATCTTCATCCATTGAACATATTCAGGAGGTTGGTGGTCTACAGTTTCTATTACAAAATCAAACAGTGTTGAACATGACTCTAAAACGATCAGCGTTCTACGGCAGGCTCTACATGCATGGAAACTTCTCCTGCACAAAACTCTTCTGTGGAACAAGGAAGACATTACAAAACCAAAGAAGTCCTTAGACTTAACAAAATGGAGACACAATCAAATTATTTTTGTACAAGACCTGAAAATCATGAAGAAATACACAAATATAAAAACTTTATTATTTCAAAAAATTTTCAAATAACTCCCCAAGAATATAATTATGGCATAAAACGTATTTCAAAATACATATTTGAACTAATAAAAGGATTTAAAATCATATTTCAGAAAATATATTTGTTAACAGAATAGACATTAAAAATAGAAATGTATCAATAAACATTTTAGAAAAAGCCTCCAAGATTTGAGTCGTTCAATTGCTGCTTGTTTAACCGGCTGCTCGGTGTAGTTTTATAATATTAAATGTGATAAAACATGGATTATGGCTTTTAACTATTGTACAGAAAACAAAGTAAGACAACTACACTGGAAACTTTTACATAAGATCTACCAAACCAACATATTTATTTCAACATTTATAGAAAAATAACCAAACTGCACTTTTTACAAAAACTGGAAGAAATTTTTAAAGATCTTTTTATACCTGTTTCTCCAGACAAACCTTTTGGATATTTTAGAGCTGAATATCTCTCAAAAAACTTATTTAATATCAAACTAACATATCACACATTTTACCTATTTTTGCCATAAAAACTGAAATTATAATTGAATTGTTAACTTTATTTTATTTTGAAAATATCATTTACACAAATAAAATGTGTTGAAAACAGGAAACCATTATTTAAACTCTTTTCAATTGAAATGAATAATAATATCTTTTCACTGAACACAATTACAAATAGACAATCCACTGAAACTGTTCAAACGTATGAGTTATTTTGTTAAATGGAAAGTAATAAAAAGTATGTGATGTTTAAAATGGTTTGGTCCTGTGTGTTTATAGACTTTATATCGACACATGTCTGAAAGTGTCACTGTGAGACACAACTGTGAGTTTACACTGCCCTGTAGGCCTCCCTTTATTATCATTTACACCAAACTAATGTGGCCTTTGTTTCATCTTTATGTCTTTTTGGTCTTGTTTTATGTTTATTAGACTTTTCAGTTGCAGTGCTTTATTTTGTTAAGTTATTTTTTTATATTGTGTATATTTTTTATATTGCATTGTTAATAAAACTTAATAAAAAAAGACTCGCTCAAAACAAAGGCTTTATGTTTAACATGAGGTCATTATTATTTGTCACAAATACGATCTGAGCCTAACAGAAAGTTCAAAAAAACACATGTTCAGGACATGAGCAGTTTTTCTAACACTGAGTGTCTTTGTGGAAGCATAACACAATAAGACACAACAATAACACAACAAAGCCTCTCTTTCCTTTCAGCTCTCTCGTCTCAGGTGCAGCAGAAAAACTCACACTGACTCTTCCTTCACACTTTGGATTCTGTATAATATATATATAAATATAGCTGGAAACAATAGGATAGAATTTGTCAATGTGCAGAAAATAGCTCCCTATACAAGTTAAATACACTTTAGTTTCTAAACCATCCTGTTTAATAACAATATAGGTATCAAAAGTTTATTTTTTATTTACAGCTACTCCTACAGCCATATACTTTTGTCTTGGTACCACACAGATTACACATTC
>JALDNG010003466.1:0-26762 GCA_024349245.1 Neodontobutis hainanensis | reverse complement strand
GAGGAATAGTCAATCACAGTTGTAGGATGTTACAGACCTCCTCATCGACTAATGATGCTTTTTCCTTATTGACTGAACAGCTAGCAATGTTAAACTTCAATGAGATTCTCCTTGTCTGGGATTTTAATCTGGATTGGCTGACGTTTGTTTCTGAGGATTTTATAGTAATTTGTTATTCTTTTAATCGTACACAGCTGATCAGTAATCCAACACAAACCAATAAAGTTTTCCATATTTTATTTAATTTTAACGAATGTCCCACATAAATATACTGCTGTTGAGATATTTGCCAATGATTTAAGCGACCTTTAGGCTAACAGTAAGACTAACAAAAATGACTAAAAGACCTCAAATTGTGTTTAAACGGGATTTTAAACATTTTTGTGAACATGACTGGTGCATCTATGACTGGAAAAATATTTTTTTTATTAATGATGTGGAACTAGCTTGGCAATACTTTTATGAGATTTTTTTTATTATTAACAAACATCAGAATCAGAAAACATTTATTGTCATTGTCGGTGAACAAGATTCACAAACTAGGATCTTGCTTCGGCGATAAGGTGCAACATGAAGGCCCAGTCAACACGTGAGATCATGCGATGATCACAGTGACATCACACAATCCTCATACTGTGATCCTCAGCATGTGTGTAAAGTGTGAGCTCATTGTGAATGCTTCACACTCCAGTCCAGTTGGCGGTGGTAAATGCACCATCTAAGCTGGTCTTCCAACCACCATAAAACATGTAAAGACAAAAAAAAAGTTGTGCATGGTATTGTTACACCGCAGAAATGGTGAGTGGCCTATTTACATACTTTTAGATGTGCAATGTGGTCTGGTCTTTTTTTTTTTTTTTTTTAGCAGAGTACTGCTCACACATGCTACATGTGCACCAGCCATTTTACATTCAGTAATCACACCAAAATTGCTAGCTGCAGCTAGTTTGCATATCAGTATTTGTGAATTGTTAGGCCTGTTATGTCAGATCATTACATTATTAACTTTATATTTCAATATATTTTTTTAAATGTATTTATTTATTTTATTAACAGCATTATTAACAAGTTGATAACAACAACAACAGCAATAACAACAACACTAACAACAACAGCCATACTAATAATAATAATAATATCCATCATTGGTGGCAAAAAATAACAAAGATTCAAAAATATCAGTGAATTAATTAAAAAGAAAGAAGAGTCGGAGTTAAGAGTAAAGAAAGAGTTCATAAATATAAAAAATCAGAAATTGTTGGATGGTAGAGGTCGGTTTCTGAATCGTAATTATAAGGGGGAGATGTATATTCCATTGAAATGAAGTCTATGATGAGATTTTTCCAGTGGTTGATGTGCATGTTGATATGATGTTTTCCAATTCATGAGGATATATTTCTTGGCGATGGTTAGAGCTATGAGAAGCATTTTAGAGTTAATTTTTTTATTGGTAATTATTGTGAGGTCTCCCAGCAAGCAAAGAGAGGGCGATAGCAGGATGTGGCAGCCGGCTAATGAGGATAGCGACTGTGTGACCTACTCCCAAAAGTGTTTGATTGGAGTGCAATGCCAGATTGCATGGATGTATGTATCTATAGAATTGTGGTTGCAATGAGTGCAAACTTCTGATATGAAACCCATTTTAGCTAATCTATTACCCGTGTAATGGGTATATTTTTTTTATTTATACTTATATTTCAATAATTAACAAGCGCTGTAAAACAACAGTAAGCACTGGTAGAATAGCGTAAACTATCATTGCTCTTTGGATAAAAAGATGAAGTACGCCTACTCTTAGACACTCATATTAAAGATAAAAAGCCTTATTTCACCATGCTATATGACTAGTTTTTTAACAACTTCTATCTGCGGAACTGTAGCTGTTTTATGTTAAAAGCTTCAACGTCACTTTCCATTTACCAAAACTCAAAGTGACTGACATTCATCCTCTTATTAACATAACAAGCAACTTTACCCAGACATCAGATGCAACACTACATCATTAAGAATGTAAAGTGTAGATCTACAAAAGTGTAGTTTAAAGTACTTTATGATACACACTTTCTTTAGGATACATAACAATTGTCCAAAGAAGACTTCTTAAACAATTATCAAATACAGTAATCAGTGAGAGTGGCTAAGGTTGTCCTCTCAAAAAAAAAATTTTGTAAAAGATTTACGTGTTTCATATAATGTTTTACTAATACAGAAGTTCTTTTTGGCCTGTTAGGATTTGGAAACAAAAACAGGGCCGCGGGAAGTAATTTTGAAGAGGGGGTGCTGTGAATTTTTTATTTTATTTATTTTTTTGACAAAAAACCTATGAGCCTATATGCCTATTTAAAATACATTTTAAAAATAAATACATTGAGATTTACTACTTTATTGTCATATACACTTCAGTGCACAGCCAGCCAGGGTCTGAAACACACAGACATCAGTTCTCAGATATGCGCAATACGCTATTAATCTGAAGCAGAAGCAGAATCAGAAATAATAGTTTAATAATCAAAAGAAAATTAAATAATTACTTTCATTACAATTTCAGATAACCTATACATACATGCAACTTATTTAGATACAACAAATAATATTACAACAAAATATAATATTAATCAAACTTCACAATAACGCTAAAACAATGCAATCGATTTGGTCAGCTGGCTTGAGTCACTGCACGTTTATGTCTCACGCAACTCTATTAACTCCAAAATCTTTTTACGCACACCACAAGGAAATAATCTGACTATTTAAGCAATTTGTTTATTGAACAGTTCACCACATCCATTACGCAAAGAACACACGCACAGTTTAAAGCTTTCTGTCTCCATCTCCAACCTTTTTACACAAACCACAAGGAAATAATCTCAGACTATATAAACGTTATTTAACAGTTCTCCACAACCATTACGCAAAGAACACACGAACGAAATAATATTCTCCATCTCCATCCCCACCACCTTACAAAAATACTATAGTGTACTACTTACAATTGGTTGGCTAGTCAGCTGATCCCACACTTGTTGCCAAAAAATAAATGTTACAAGTGCGGCAGGTGTCCAAATGTCGAGGTGCGCTCTGGGGTCGAGGAGATAAAGTCTCTCATGAGGGGACGAATGTCCAGGGAGTTCAGAATGTCTGTGTTGGTATGCATCAGCGAAAGGTGTGTGAGTCTTTTCAGAAACGAGACGTTTCTGTCATTAAACTATGTAAATTTACATCTCATTGCAGAATACATCGCTCGCTCCATGCAGAATAATTCTGCATGGAACAAGCGGAAACCTCTTTACTCGGCGACCAAACCTGCCTGCCTGACGTTGACAGCGTAATTTCCGAACCTGTGTTGATTAGGCCTCAAAATATGAAATTAAAATCCAAAATATACGTAATAGCCTGTGTGTCAAAATCATTTTCTAAAATATTCATAAGGAATTTATAAATTGTGCAAAATATTTTGATAGGCCTACATTTTTTTTTAATCTCCCTCTCGTTACTAGGGTGTGCTGCAGCACCCCCAGCACCCACACTTCCTGCGGCCATGCCAAAATATGAACGAGTTCATGAACTATCATTCAATGAACGCGTTGTATGTTGTATTTACCGTTTATTTACTGTTTATAGCAATAGACATCTGTATATTATTGTATAGTATGCACATACCCATCTGCAATTTACTTTTCCATACTAACTTATTTATTTAAGCAATACTGGATATCTTGCACTTGCTGCTATTGCACTTCTGGTTAGACCTAAACTCCATTTCGTTGCATTGTATTTGTACATGTGTAACAATGTACAAATAACAATGACAATGACAAAGTTTAATCTAATCTAATCTAAGAAAGAGCTGGAAGCATTTGTACAAATAAAAATGCCACAGTGTTTAAAAAGTGTTTAATGGGAGTAGAATAAAAAATTAACATCAAACTAAAACATAAATGAGTAGAAAAATTCCTGATGCACCTTTGAGAAAGACTTAAAAAGGTCCGAGTCTGTCAGGCTCTGCTACTGTTTGATGAACTCTCGATGTGAGTCTGTTTGGAGGAACAGGACAGAGTTTGGTCTGGCATCACAGAGGTGCTCCATGGATCTGATTGAGGACAGTAAAGGCCTGTATCCAGTCGACTGATTTATTCCTGTTTAGATGGATTAATGCTGTGACTTCATGAAAACGTCTTGTTGGTGGGGGCTGTGTAGAAGACAGGCTTGTGGCTCTTCGTGGTCGGCACAAACAGGACATGATGTAAAGATATGACAGTGAAGGATTTCCTACAAATATATATATGTATGTAATTAATGTAATAACTCTTAAAGAGATTGAGATGAACAGAAGTGGCCCTAAGCACATGGGAGCACATCCAGCTTTGAGAGCGAGTTCACAGTTGAGCCATAAACACTACTGCCACAGTCACTTCATCTGATTAGTGCAATAAAGGAATTCCCCCCTGCCCTGACCTGACTCTTGTTACTCTTCTCCATTACACTCTGCACATGTGCTGTCCAGGTGAGGGTCAAAGGTCACACCTAAAGGCCTGTTCACACCGGGACAGATTTCGCACGCAATATTCGCCAACGTTTAATGCCTCGTGACTAAACAAAGGGCACCAATGTGCACAATGTGTGAGTGTGCACAATGACGCGAAAAACGCCACATGTAAAAGCATAACTTTTTAAAAAACGCCTTGGGTTTGTTATTTTTGTTTGACGCCCGCATCAAAAACTATGCAACCAATGAGATTGCCGCTTTGCTCACGTGTCTGGAGCTTCTGAAGTTACAGTAAAACACAACTTGGGGCGCTCAAACACAAAACAGTGTTGCCAAACACACATACTTAACGGCGAAGAAGATATACGCCAAGTAGCGTCTACACTGCCGGGAAGAAATAAGACGAAGAAGATGCAAGGCAAGATGAATGTAGAGCTTTATGACAAACGCGACAGCAGTTACAAAAATCTTGATAAAAGAGAACTGTTATGGAGCAGTATAGCACAGCAAATGGGCCTTGGTGGTGAGATTCATTTCACTTAATTGTCTTTCTTGTACATAGGCTTGTAACTTTTTCCTACAAACGCTTTGACTTTCGCCATTGTTTGTGTGCCGTAGTGGAGGAGGAAAAACAGAAATGGAAACGCCTGTGAGATACATTTACAAGAAAAAGCGCAAAGATGATTGCCGAAGTGGACAGGCTGCTAAAACCAAGAAGAAGTGGAAATTTATGAAGGTCATGGAGTTCCTCGCAACATCAACTGAATTTCAAGGTATTATCATTAGAACATTACAATACATAGCTGTGTGAGCTCTGCTATAAAGCATTGACATTAAACATTGATTAACATGATATCATTGCATGTTCCCTGTTCACCATGCGATCACACCTCTAGTTCAATATATTAGTTTATGATCTGTGTATAGGTAACTTCAGCTGAAATTTTGTTGCCAGACATATGGTACATTAAAAATAGTATGAATCTTAACTAAATTAGTAATTAAACAATAAGCTCTGGAGTATTTTGTCAAGATGGGTATGAAGTGTGGCATGGCCCACAGTGTGAGTTATTGTTTCTGATGTAAACTGAATTTGTCTTTACAGTGTTCACAGCAATATTTCTCCTGAAAACATGGATGACGGGTTGACCAAGTGGTGGTTCAAAAGCAGTGAGCAACGGAGAAGAAGCACCAGCAAGCACGTCTCCAGGATCATCTTTCTCCAGCCCAACTGTGACAAGGTCTACTGTAAACAAAAAAAAAACGGCCAGAGACACCAGACTTCTTGGACCATGGTACCTCTTATCCAAAGACGCCAAGGGAAAGTGAGAAAGAGGAACGCAGAAGAGGTAAAGAGGAGCGCAGAGAGCAACAAAATGATGAAAATTAATTGTTTGCTCTTGGCTTGATACCAGCACTAAGGAGATTGTCCCCAGCCGTACAGTCTTCAGTCAAATTAAAAATACATCAGCTGTTGCATGATGCTGAGTTTGGCCAGGCCTTTTCTGCTTTTTTTCCACAGCAGTCGCCGGTGTCCTACCATCAGCTCCCCCCGCAGACCCCAACAAACTATGGCTGCTCTACAACTTCTTGGCTACCCTAATAGATGTTTCTTATATACATTTTAATTCTGTATTTTTTTAGTGTTTTTTTTTTTTTACAGTCAAGAAATTTAGTTGAAAATGTTTATGTTTATTTAAATGTTTATTTGCACTACAGTCATTGTGACTTATTTGCACTCCTTTACTGACTCCCTTTTTACTTTATGGTTGTGATTGTTATTGCAACTTGTAGTTCATTAAAAAAGTTTAATTTTTCCAAAAGAAATTGTGCTTAAGTGACTTAAAAGTAATGTAATATATTTTGGGATTTGGCGATATTTGTACATAAGTATTATTGACCTCTTATTGAAATAGCTATGTGCCTAATTACGGAGTCACTGCATTTATAGGCAACAATTATCAATCTACAGGAACATAACCATTTTGGGCACAGCATTGTGCAGGGTTCTCATTACCTGCCCAATGCTGTGCCCATTTTAAAGAAAATACTAGTAAAAATGTTTATTAAAAATACACATTTTCAAAAATAAAACTAAAATTTAGTTGTAAATGATTATATGTTGAAGTGTGTGAAGTGACCAAATACTTTACATTTTGCAAAAAAACACGTTATATCAAAAATATTTAATTTGCTCTGGTGAGTGCTGCTATATTAATTAATGAAGAATCAGATCAAATAGATTTGATAGTGTATTCAAGTTCACAGAAATTGTATTTAAACACATATACTAGCGGTTTTCACAATGGAAAATGTAATTAACATGGCTCAAATCTACAGGTTGATTTTATCTATTCCCCAGAGCATGGTTCACATGGTTATACTGCCAAGCAACTTCTGCTGGTGAGTTGAAGTACTCTTTGTACAGTTCTCAGACATTTTGTGCCTCCACAGATGCCCGCTGCCCCCTACAATGTTCAAAGCCTTGTAGTGGTTGGTCATAATCATGGTTATCCTCTGTGGCATGATACTGGCCATTTCCGTTCAGGCGCAAATAATTACACAATGCACAAGCAGCTTTGACAACTTTGTCAACAACACTTGGTTGAACCTGTAAAGTTCTTTGGAAAACCCGGAAGCGTTGACTGAGTATGCCAAATACATTTTCAGAGATGCTCCATGCCCGAGACAAACGATAATTGAAAATTCTCTTGTCTGTGGGGAGGCCTGCGTCCAGGGTATGGCCAGAGGAGATATGGTTTCAGCGGAAAAGCTTCATCCGCCACAATGACATGGTTAACTTTTCCCAGCTCAGGAGCACCTTGAAGTTCACTTGGTGGGGGAACATTCAGAGTTCCATCTCTGAGTGCCTTTCCCAGCACAGAATTGGCAAAGATGCCTCCATCACTGTTGCTGCCATAGCTCCCCACATCAACCACCAAGAAGCAGTAATCTGCATCAACTAAGGCCAGCAAAACAACGGTGAACGTACCTTTATTATTCTAGTAGAGAGAACCAGAGTTTGCAGGGGCCTGGATGAATATGTTTTTCCCATCCATGGCTCCCAATCAGTTAGGGAAATTCCATCTTTCATGAAAACTCCTGGCTGTACTCCTCCACATCTCTTCAGTAGGCACTGGCAAATGTTGCATCTCTGAGGCAGTGCCACAATGCATCACAAGTTTCACTCACTATCGAAGCCACAGTTGATACACCAAGTCGAAAGCTGGGCGCAATAGGGCGGTACGAGCCCCAGTGCTTAGAAAACTGAAATAGAAATAAACAAATACTAGTTTTTAACAACGCTTCACTTGTGTTTTTACACAACATTCATTGAAATGTATAACAATGTAAACAAACTCACCTTAAACACACAGCCAAACGCTGTTCTGGGTCGATTGGTTTACGGTAGTGTCTGTTCTTTTGTCAGCGAGGTAGACAGTTGTTAAAGTTTTGAACTCACTGACGGACATTCTAAAATAGATGTCACGGGTCCTCAGGTATTTCCTTCTTTGGATTTTTATGTGCGGCCCCTTTTAAGACCATGTGACTTTTCTAAATTGGATGATACTGCGGCCACCTGAGGGAGGACGGGACCAATGGGACGAGCCCGGACTCTGTTTAAAAGGGCCAAAAGGAGCACAACAAGAAGGAAAACAAAGAGGAGGAAAAGACCGGACACGGCAGGTGAAGAAGAAGGATGACGGGGGGACGGAGGAACGGGGGGGGAGAAAGAAAGAAAGGACGAGAAGGAAATAAGATGGAAACAAAGCCAGGAGGATTCCGCGAGAGACCGGAGCCCAGTAGGCCCGAAGGCGTGACTGGTAGGTCGAGGAGGCCTGGGGCGAGGAAATGATGGACTGGTGATGGACTGAAGGCAAGAGGGAAAGAGGGAAAGCCGAGAAGAAGGCCGGAAAGACAGCCGAGAGAGCCGACAGAGCGGAAAGGAAGGAAGCACGGAGATGTAAACGGACAGAACAAGAGAAAAGTGAAGTGGGGATAGACCGAACAACGGACTTGTACAACGCTCACAAAAACATAGAAGTAGAGGGATGTGTCCCTAACTGCTTGGAGAAAGTACATACCCGAACTATTTGTTTGTGTACCTGAGAACGCATTATTCCTGTGTTCGCAGCGCCGTTCCGCTACCACGAGGGAAGATCGTGCCGAGACCAGTGAGCGGCCATGCTGTGCTCCTGTGGACCTGAGGTTGGAGAAGAGAAAGAGACCGTGTACAATGCTGCAAAACGGATAAGTAAAGGGACATATCCCGCGCAACCACTGCATGTTGTGTGGTGTTATATATTGTTTTTATTGTGGTTATCTGAGCATGTGTTCCTAGCCAGTTCCTGCAGCTGAGTACCAGGGCTTGAGGACAGCTGGGCTCGCAAGGGGACAAAGTAGGCCTGTCTGATAAGGTTTCACTGGTGAGGGACGAAGGAAAGGAGCAACCAACACCGTCTTCTTTTAATGGACTGTCTCCCCCCCACTGCTTCTTGTTTTTACTATAACCTGTTTTTAATTATTTATCTAAGGCCTTTTATCGTTTTTAACATAGACTTCCTTTAACCTTGTTGTAATAAATCTGATTTTAATTGTAAACCAGTTTGGCTTGTTCTCTCTGTGGTACGTACATTGTGATCGCAAGAACCAGAGTGACATACCCCCAAAAACGCTCATGATACATTTTCAGCTCTTGTACCAGTCGATAAAACTCCCCATGTTCTTCTCTTCTCGTAACTATGGGATGTATCCCATATTTTTTTTTTTGTATGATTTTGACAACCTCGAAAATACTTGCTCTCTTCTTCTGAGTGAAAAGCAAGTGTCAGAAGTGTGAAGTTGCGCAGCGCCACCTTGTGTACCGGACCGGGGTATTTCTGTTTTACATTAAGCGCCATCTAATGTCAGGGAATGAATTTGCATGTTCACTCGGCTCATCGTTAGCGAAAATCGATTGGGTGTGAACACAGAAAACGCATTGAAAAATGCTGGCAAATAACGTGCGCCGATATTCGTCCCGGTGTGTACGACCCTTAAATGTGCATATTTATTAACAAGAAAAGGCACCATAAAAGTTGAATTACTGATACGGTGTGAGATTTTAAAAAAAAACACAAATAATCAGAAACAGTTGTCAGCCAATCCAAATTAAATTCCCAGACAAGGAGACTCTCATTAAAGTTTAACATTGCTAGCTGTTCAGTTAAGGACAGAGCATCATTAGTCGTTGAGGGAGCTCTGTAACAGTCAGTCGTGATAGAATGGCCCTAATTAAGTTCTAATTTCAAAGCAAGAAATTCAAACTTTTTACAAATAGACAACGATGACAAAAAAGTTACACAAACTCTGTACTTTATGCAAAGAGCAACACCACCACCTTCTCTTTGATTGATTTTGTCAGCCATGTTTGAGCTATTTCAAGAATTACGGCGTTCAAACTGTCTACCCAGATACTTTATTTTATTAAGATGAGCTATTCCAAGGCCACACTTAGCTTTAAAATCATCAGGACTGCTTAAACATGGAGGTTCTGGACAAGGGTTGGATTCACAGTAGTCAGGGAATGTTGTTAAATGTCTGTCTGTTAAATGTCTGCTGCATTTGCTCCTCCAATTCAGTGACTTTCTGCAGAATGAGTTTCTGCTCTTCCACTTTGTCCTGCATCAGGAGTTTGTACTGCTCCTCTTTGTCTTGCATCAGGAGTTTGTACTGCTCCTCTTTGTCTTGCATCAGGAGTTTGTACTGCTCCTCTTTGTCCTGCAGCATCTTCTTAAGCTTCTCAGATGTTTGAACAAGGGAGAGTTTTTCTTCTTCCCACTCACCATATCTTTTAAGGTCTTCTTGCGCTTTCTTCAAAGCAGCCCGCAGCGCTTCTTGTTCCCTTGCTTAACGATCAAGCTCGTCCTGGTGCGAGCTTCTCAGCCGGGCCATTTTGTCCAGAAGATGCCACATTTCCTTCTCGTGCTCGGCTTTGTCCATGTCCTGTAGCCAACGGAGTTTGGTAAAGTAGTCATCAATTTCTTTAGAGACTTGTTTTTTCTCTAGGACAGCTTTGGTTTTCTTGATAACCCCTTCAGAGGTCTGTCGCTCCTTCACCAGTTGGGTCTTGACCTTCTACAGCTCCTTTTGAAGGTTGTCCTCTCTATCTTTAGCCGCAAAAGCTTGGGTTGCTATCTCCAACTTAAGTAACAGAAGGTTCATTCCACGTTCGTCATCGGCAGCCTGCATCAGACGGTTTCTCCTCCTCCTTTTTCTTCAGCTTTTCCAGGAGCTTGCACGGAACCCCGAGAAGCCCGCTTCAAGTCCGTAGCACGTTCCCGCCGTGCTCCGTAGCGAGAGCTGCAGCGATCCCCGAGGTTGGGCGTGGCAAGCAGATAAGACACAGGAGAGTCCCGCCGGATGAAGCCAAAGAACGGGTCACGGCACCAGTGTAACCGTTGTACTTCTGCATTGTGTTAGTTGAGTGATGTGGTGCGTTAAGGATCACGAGACACGGTGGGAACTTTGGAGACTTTCTCCGTTTAATCTGGATGAAAATAATAAAGTACCAATCAACGTGTGCTTTTTTTACTCGGTCCAGCCCCAAACGCTTCTCACAATAAACGCTTCTCACAATAAACTAAAACATAGAACCAACATAGATGCTCAATATAAAATTATTTGGCATAATAACATTACAACAATGATAAATTAGAACAAAATAATAACAGAAATACATTTAAAACAGAGGATTGCACTGGCTAACCTACCTCTTCCACCACGGAATTTCCAAAAGGGAAGAGGAAGTTAACACCGCTTTTATACTGATGCACACAAGAAACAAAGGAAGAAGAATAAACAATAAAACAGGAGAAGTGGAGGACCAAGACAGCACAAAAGTGTAATACCAGGTATAAACAGCCACACAAAACAAAAAGACAATTTTGTGTAATTATACTATTATTAATGAACCTGTTACAGGTGCACCAGGTTGTGATCAGACCTGCCCACTGAGTTGTATTTATCCCGAACATTTGCATAAAGCAGGTCTATTGTTCTTCCCTCTCTAGTGGGGCAATCCACAAACTGTTTGAAAGTGGAGAGAGTTTTGTCCAAACTCACGTGAAAAAAGTCTCCAGAGATGGCAACGAAAGCATTTGGATGAGCGGTCTGAATCTGGGCTATTGCGGCGTGAATGGTGCCGCAGGTGCTGTGGGGGTTGGCAGATGAGGGCACATAAAGAGCCATGATGATAACATTGCTAAAACTCCCTGGGCCTTGTTAGCTAAAGTTTGGGCTACGTTTATGCCTGTACGTTTATTTTAAAACTAGTAGCACTCAGAAAAAAATGTATAAGATGTCTTAAATGTTTGGTGTTCTTACGACAATTGTTTGTCTTGGTTAAAACTTTGTGTGACGTTAGATATCTATAAAGAGAAAAATAATAAGGGTTTAATAAGGGTTTAATACTCCTTGAGAACCTGATCTCAGAAAGTGAGCCGGGTTATGGATAAGCCAGCAAATGTGTTGCATAGTTAAACAAGTTATTTTAAAACTAGATTGACATAGCGCGCAATAGTTGGAAAACCCGTATAGATTAAAAGCATATAGCTAGGAAGTTTTGAAAACTAGACTATCATGATGCTTGAAGATTTGGATATTAAATTACGGGTTAGGTTAGCATGTGTGTTGCATAGCTAAGACGTTATCTGAAAATTAGTTTAGCTTATCTCACTATAGCTAAAATTCTGTGTTTGGCGTATAGCTAAAAAGCCAGGGGTGCTAGGTTAGCATGACGCATAAATATGTTTGTGATATATATGTAAAAATGGTGTGTATTGTGTTGTGCAAAAATGTAACTAAAATCACTTGAAAACCTATAAAAAGAACAAAGCTAATATTAGCTAGCATCTAAATCCCACTGAAGGACGCATTCCAAGATGGCGGACGCGAACAAAGAGAACAAAGGAAAAGCAAATATAACATGTGATAATCAAACTGTGTACTTTCGAACTGACTCACTAGGAAATGTACCTCCCAATAATCAGACTCATCCAAGAAAACAGGAAAACAGAGTGACCTCCGTAGACATTTCAAAATTTAAACTAATGCTATACGGGTTATAAACAAACCAATACCTGGTTACAACAAGCAGTTGATATAGTTATCTAAACAAACTACTCAAAGTGTGTGCCCAAACTAAACCTTTATTTAGATAACCAGGTGTATGAATGTGTGTGACTGTAGAGGTGTGTTTGGTGGTGGTAGGAGAAGGTTGAGCACCGTTTGTGTGGCAGCCCCCCTCTCTGTCTGCCCCAGGAGTGGATGTGTGTGAATGGGGTGAGTGGAAGCACGATGTAAAGCGCTTTGGGTGCTCGAGAAGGGTGCAGGAAAGCGCTGTATAAAGCAATGCCATTTACCATTTACCAGAATTAGACATAGAATGTATACTTGACCTAATGTTTAATGATTACCCTAAAGACAAGTGTTTAGGATGGAGACAAAGTGTTTCCAATAACTCCGAGGAATGTGACCATACCAGTCTTCCAGATAGGTAATGTATATAATGTAACATGCTTTGAAAATACCAAAAAAAAAAAAAAATTATAAAATTATAAAAATTATATAAAGTTATTAGGACACCTGAAGGATTGTGCAAGAACTAAAGACATTTCTGTGGATTTCAATGTTAATAAATTGACTGTTGCCAGATCTGACGTCTGGTGGTACTGTGGGGGAAAGGCTCTATACAATTAGTTACCTCCAATTGGTCAGGAAGATGTGTTTTGGTGTCCCTTGTTTCTCCTGTACAAGTATTTCCAGGTGTGGATACCCTACTCACTGCAGATGTCCACACTCTGAGGAGGAACATTCCGGATGAGTATAAATTAGCTGATGAAATAACAGCAGGATTTGAAAATATACCACTAATTAGTGCCATTTTTACCATTACACCAAATAACAATGTAAATCATATTAACCTAGTCCATTACAATGTACAAAGACTGGCTAATTTTACTAGGGATGCTGTAGAAGCAGTCCATGAACAACTCTCCCAGACTACTTTACTGGCTATACAAAATAGAATTGCCTAGGACATATTAACTGAAAGGTTTGTTCCATGTTTGAAGATAATTGTTGTACAATAATAGCAAATAATACTGCCCCTGATGGTTCTGTAGTGAATATGGTCTTAATAATTAATATGAATATTAATTATGAAAATTAATAATTAATATTTTGCTTATCAAAATATTAATTTCTAATTAAAAAGGGGCACCACTCTAGTTTTAGACAGATCTAGAGAAACTGTTTAGTCTAGTCTCATTAATCTAAAGGTAGTAAATTCTTCTCGTTTTCGAAAGTTCTCAATTAAACAATGAAACATTAAATGTCTTTATGGGGTTTTATTAAAGATTATAAAGTTAAACAGTGAATAATGACAGGGGAAATGACACAAAGGAATAGTTATTGACACATAAATGGGTAAATCAAAGAACGATAAACTTGCTTTCAGAGGATTTTGTGAAACAAAAGGAATTATTGATTATTGATTCTATTATTAACTGAGGGGATTTTACGGAGCGCGTTTAGAGGGGTTCGATGGCGCCGGTTTCTGATGCTAAGGCTACTATGTTTAGACAGTTTAGACGCCAAACTTGTGTAACGCTTTGACTCACCCTGGGGTAGTATTCGGTCTCAGGTCTTAGCGACTAGGACTCCAGAGGGGTTCTGCAGAACCCTGTCGCATCCGGTGACTTTTGTCGCCCAGGATGGCCTTCTGTTTCCACTCTCCAGAGGGGCCGTAGGCCGGGAGATTCAAAAAGCGTCTCGTTACTGTCACAACTAGCCAAGCCTTTTAGCATCAGCGTCGTACACCGAGTAAAATCGAGTCCTTCAAAGTTATTGCGAAGTCCACTGGAGAAGGTTTAGCGGCTGTGTTGCTGGCTTAAACTTGCTCGAGAAAGCTAGATTTTAGTCAAGCTAACTCTTGAGCAGGCAGGAAATCTTCAAAAATAAAAGCGAGGCGACTTCCTTTTGTTGGCAGGCTGGCAGGAAGTAAGCTACTTTGAGCAGCTGTGTGAAGGAAACTTTATCGCGGCAAGCTAAACTTGCAGGCTTTAAAGTACAAAGAAAATTTACTCGTTACACGAGGTCCGGAGCTTGTGATGGTTTCGAGGGCCTACGGCCCTGAACGGACAAGAGGTCCAGTGCGAAGTAAAGACGAGACGAAGAGTAGCGAGAGAAGCAGAGCTTGTTTTTGGCTGTGCGCCAGTTTTAACACCTCTGGACGGGGTGTGTCTTGCGGAGGAAGGCATTGCTTTAGGGGGGAGTTTAAATGTTTAACTGAGTCTTAAACATTCCTTTTGTTTCACCCTATTTTTCCTTGGTTTTCGTAAAACATACAAAAACATTTGTACTTGCAGGATTATGCAAAGAAACATTTGTCAGACTTATTATAAAAACATATATTCATTACATTTTATTAACATAAAACATAACTCTGTAGAAATGGAATAAGGAATTAGTTGCCTTGTAAAACTCTGCATCCTGGAAACAAACAGTATAATTGTTAGTACATTCACAATCTTTCTAAGTAATAAAATAACAAAATGTCCTTTAATGAAATAACACCAAATGTCCTTCTTGAATGCAGAGTCATTTGTCCAGTTAAACCAAAAGGGGGTAGTGTTTGACCATGCCCGAACGACTATGATCAAAGACATTTTCAACTGTCAATCAGGATTAGAATAAAGTGTTCTCGAGAAAGCTGGATGGACACCTTATCTACAGGATTTACGGCTTTCTGACAGTGGTGCCTTGGTCTGGATCTCTCCATGAGTCAATTTTGACCTGGTTGGTCTTTGGTGCTGGTTGGACCTAGGTCCCGGCTTTTTATGAAAACAAACAAAATCGTTAATTATAAGTCCTGAAGACTGGTTCAGTCTTATCCAAGCAAGAAACATCTGTGAATAGTTAAAAAGGACACGTTGGTGTCCTTTTATCTGAAAGAAAACGGGGTTAGCATGTCTTCTTCTCAAGATTTACATCCACGGCCTGTCTCTGGAGGCCGATGGTGAAACAGTTGTTAATCTTGAAGACCCTTAGTGAAACAGTTTGGAGGTCTGTAAGTGATTAAACAAATGTGTGGCGTTCTGGAGGCTGATCTGCTACAGTCCCCTTTCGACACGAAGCTGGTTCCACAAGTTTCGTGTCGACATCCTTGCAGACCAGGGAGTAAGCCACACGTTAAACACATAGTTTGGCGTCATAACAGGTGTAATGATGCAAACGTGATCAAAGGAAATGTATACAAGTGTAAAGGGGCTTTACTTGGTTTGTATTATATCCGTTGCTAATGGAGATAGGTTAAGTTTATCACTTCAAAGAAGGACTTATTGTGAATAAAGAAAGGAGAGAGTTGTCTCAATTTGGTTTGTTTGAGTTTTAGGGAGTTGTTTATAATAAAACAAAATACATTAGGAGGATCATAACTTGGAGGGACTTTGCATGCATTTGGGGACAAGGATAAACGTAGTGATTATATAAGGGACATAATGGTTATGCGTGATCCTTCAAAGAATTCTTCTCATTGCTAGGCTGTCCACTGAGGAGCTGATGTCTATGAGCGTGTCATTTATCAGCAAGGCGACCATTTGAGTGTGTGTATGGTCTACAGTTTGGTTTGGTTGGTTTTAGAGTCTCACTGTGAGTGCTTACCACTGACACAGTGTCTTTCGACGTTTTTTTAAACGTTTGGAGTTGCTGCTGTTACTCCGAGACTTGTCTATTACAGTGGAAATGTTAGCGGTATTCGCTTGTGAGCAACCTGAGGTTAAGCGAGGTACACACAGCGGCGGTTGCAACGAGAATTGATTTATTGACAGAGAAAACCAGAGTTATCAGTTACAGTTATTGAATTACTCACAGTTACCACTGAAAGGTGAAAAGAGTTAGGAAATCAGAGTTAGAGAGAGGTTAGTTGTTAGTGGTTACTGCGAGCTAAGGGATCTGTTTGAGACTACTTGGGAGCGTGAATGTCCCCTGTAGATCCCATGGGGGTTTTGTGCAACTTTATCTGGTTGCGGTGTATCCACTTGAGAGTGGGTTCCTTTCTCCCTTTGGTGGTCTTTATCTGATACACCACCGGGAATAGTTTGTTGACACTGGTGTACGGTCTCGCCCAACGCGGGAGGAATTTCCGCGTCAGTCGGTTGGTACCACCGTTTGTTTGTCCAGTGAGTTGGCTGAACATGTAGTACCACACTTTGTCTCCCACCTGTAGTTTGTCCCTAGATGACTTTTGGTCATAATAGGCCTTACATCCTTCTGCACTTTTGCCTAGTTTTTCCTGGGCAAAGGCGAAGGTGGTTCTCAGGTGTGCCTGGAGATCAGCCATGTACTGGTGTGTGGTATAGGCCGTTGCGATGTTAGCCTCTCCTGGCTGATACAGTAAGTGTAGGGGAAGCGTCATCTGCCTACCGGTCATGAGCTCAAACGGGGAGACTCCGGTCGCCGTGTGTGGCGTGGTTCTGATAGCCATCAGGACCAAGGGCAGTTTGACGTCCCAGTCTTGGTGATTAGATGCGACATATTTCTTTAGGATGTCGATCACCGTCGTTTGCTCTTTCTACTTGGCCTGAGGACTGGGGGTGGTGGCTGGCGTGGAGTTTTGCTTTCACGCCCATGGTTTGCCACAGTTGTTTCATCACCTCGGCTGTGAAGTGAGTACCACGGTCAGAATCGACCTTACAAGGTAAGCGAATCTGAAGAACACGTGGTTCATGAGTAGAAAGGCTGTGGTCTGTGCCGTGTCATTTGGGGCTGGAAGTCCTTCCACCCATTTAGTGAAGGCACAGGTGACCATTAGGATGTATTTGTTGCCCCTTGTTGATTTAGTCAGGGTCCCATCCAATCGATTTGGAGGTCAGACCACGGAAAAGAAATGCCCCTTCTTTGTAAGGGTGCACGATGGAGTGGTCTTGTCGGTTGAAATTGGCAGCATACTAGGCAGCCTTTGATGTATTCTGCCACGTCCATTTGCATGTGTGGCCAGTATGCCACTTGTTGGAGTGCCTGGTGTGTTGCGCGAACACCTCTGTGGCCTGCTAAAGGAGCGTCATGTGCGTGCGTTAGCATGACCCCCTTAGGCTCTGAGGCACTACGAACGCAGGTGAAGTGAGGTGTCAGAGGCGTGAGACAAGCAAGCCATGACGCAGGTGGAGTTGGCGCACCGCCCATAGCTTTGTAAGATATGCGTCGGAGGAAAAGTCAGTGTCTACGATGGGGTTAGACAGCGGGTCTGAAAGGTAAAGAATAAGTTTGTAGATTGCCGAGTCCGCTGCTTGAAGGGCAACGAGGTCGGAACCAGCGAAAGAAAGAGTAGAAGTAGATGGGTCTGCAGGGGCCGGAACCGAGGCATCGGTTGCGGTTGCCTTAGATCGGGTAACCAGACAGACAGAATGGGTGGGTTGGGTGGGAAGGGGTCGATCGTACGAGGTTTCTGGCTGGAATTGCCAGAGCGTATTGTCTAGAGCCCCTTGTTTTGCCATGAGGTCTGCCTGATCGTTCAGGTCTTTGTCTGTATCGAGGGAGAGCAGGGAGCCTGTCTGTACAACCATTACCTCCGCATCAGCCAGATCGACCCTGCAGATAGTGTCGGTATCGACCACAAGTGAGGGGTATATGGCGATTGCTCTGGAAGGTTTCGTGTAGACAACTCCGGTCTCCTGTTGTTCAGTCGCGAGTGAGTGTGGCATACGTCCTATGACTGGGATTCTGAGTTCACAGTCATGGAACCTAGTGTCAATCAGCCAGCCGAGAGGGGTGGCCTTTGGGACGAAGATGGTATTGGCAGTAGGATTCTGCACTACCACGTGTGTTGATCGAGAGTCGAGCTCGACCAGGGGTGTTGCCTCAACAGACAAGCCTAACTCAAAGAACTGAGGTGACGGTTGGAAGAACGCTTGTGAAGAGTTAACTTGTTGTCCTGGAAACGCGCTTTCAGGCGTATGTCCATGATGTTACGGCGGTATCGTGAGATGGCATTCGTTACTTACCTGACACACGCCGGGATTGTTTGACCCGATCTCAAGTTTCCTTTGGTCAGTGAAGGTGATTCTTTACGTACTCCAGTCAGGGACCAGAGAACGTTGTTGATGGTGTCGACTTGTGCGTCGAGTCTGACTAGCATGTCAGCCCCAATGTACACTGAATGTGACAGATTGGGAATGACCGCAAAAGTGTGGGTTAGTTCTCTTTTGTTCCATCGCCGATGGCAGAGCATAGACCGATGGCGGTTAACGCGTGAGTCGATGTGGGGTTAGCAGGGAACCTAATGCGCTTCTTTATGAAGGTCAGGCACGGGTTTATCTGCGTTAGAGTGTTAAACAGCTCCTGGCTGATGGCAGATTTGTCAGCCCATAAGGCCATCACGACATTGTCGACTGGAGTTGCTTCCAGTGAGATGCCATTGACGATCTGGGGTGTCATCGCTAATGGGTCCTTCAGCGTGCATAGGAAGTTGTCACGCAATGTAAAGGGGTTTGGTTCGCACCGAGGTTGCATGGTCGTTGTACCAGCGGTGTCGGTGGCTACCCTGTCGATTGGTGATTCCCTGTCAATCGCATAGCACTGAGATTCATTCAGTAAGATTGGAAGTGGTTCTCGCACTTGGGCCCAAATCTTCAGCTGCTTGAAGTCGATCAGTGGTTCAAAGCGATTGAGGACGTTTTTCCAATCAGAAGTGGGGCGTTGTCAAGGTGGGACACGTACACTGGGTGTATCAGTGTCATTGGTCCGATGGTCAGTTGTACTAAGGCTACCTCGTTAATGATCGTCAGATCATCAGAGTAAGGCCTTATTTCTCGGATGCACGGGTGAGACTTCAAGTCCCTGTGGATCTTCTCGCTATAGCCTGGAGTGATCTGAACAGGTTGCCTGAAATTAGGCTGATGTCAGCGGCTGTGTCGAGAAGTGCTTCATGCGTCAAGTGGTCTTCTAACAAGACAGAGAGATAAAGCTTTGAGCTACTCCTTTTCAGTTAGGTGACCCAGAAATTGGTGAAAGGGTGTTTCACATTTGATAGTCGTGGCGTGGTCATGGCACAGCCCGACGTTTGGGTTCACTTGGACGGCGTTAGACGGACTGAGGTATTTGTGATCTGAATCACTTCCCTCCGTGTTGTCCATGCTAGGGTCCTGGACAATGTCATTGAGTGGCTCTGGATCGCAAGAGCCTAAGTACAGGTCTGGGAGACGTTCATTCCCTTCAGTAGACTCTGTATTTTCGTTGCGTGTTAAGTCGGCTTGGATTGGTTGAGACTGTTTCTGAATCGGGGCCTTAGAGGCCTCCACCGTATACAGCTCAGCCTTGTCCTTGGCCCGAGCCTCCTCTGCAGTCAGACTCCTTTCGCTAGTGGGGTTTCCCACGCGATCAGTCTGAGTTTCAGGGCTCGGTCCCGCATGATTTCGCTGCTTCGACAGGTGAGCTACCTGATGATCGTTGGTCTTGGGACCGGCGATAATGGTTCTTCCTGTCGTCGCGGTTTTGATAGGACCCCCCTTGGTTACGGTTTGGATTGGTTCGAAATTTATTTTCGAACCGAGGTTTCCATTGAGGGCCCTGGTCTTTGAACTTACGTTCAGGCCAGGTCGGGTGTTGACCTGGCTCTCCTTGTGTGGTCGAGGTCCCTCTTTCCTGTCTGGAAAGGGAGGCTCCTGGGCCACTTGGATTGGAGGTCGGCGCTCCTTCGAGCGCTAGACTCTGATCTACGGTGATGAGAGTGTCTGGCTTTTGACGTTTAGTCTGCCTCAGCATCTGTTTAGTAAATGCCCGCATTGCCAGCTCGCGAAGTTGGCGGCTGGTCTGCGTTTGTGGGCATGCAGAAACGCCAAGATGATGGCTGGTAGTTGGATGGAGGTTTTGCACAAAGAGGGCTTTGAAGTTTTTATCCTCCTCCATGTTTGGTTCATTGAGTGGACCGAAATAAGCTTTGAGCCGATGATAGTATAGCTGTGGGGACTCTGGCGTGCCTGTTTGATCATTAGGGCGCAGTCAGACCCACATTTACCGTAACGCGTCTGAGAATTCCACCATGAGAGACTGACTAAGGAGATCAAAGTCAGCTTGGACCTCAGGAGGTTGACGTTCGATGAAGCTACTAACATCTCTGTTTGATGTTAGTTTTATCAGAAAGATTTTGTCCGCAGTAACATTGGGTATTCTTTGTAGGTAGAATTCAATGTCGCGAAGATAAGCACTCACGCCATGAGACGCTCCTTGATGGGGCTCAAAGCGAGTGATATGACGCAATTTTGTCAAAGTCTCTGTTAGTGGGACCGTAGTCCAGATGTCTCTGTTTCAAAGCTGGTTGTGGGACAAAGTCCGATTGCCTACCTGTTGGTAGTGCGAAGTAATCCGAATGCCTACCTGTGGAAGCTCGCGGAAAGACGGCCGGGCTCTCGGCTCCGGTTGGTCCTCTTTCCGTTGCGTCCCAGGCGCGTAGTGGTCGCAAAATTGGATTAGTTAGTGAAGTGGCTCCCTTCTGGGAGTTTTCCTTTGGCCTAACAGGTTTGTATGCCGGGTAACCAGCACTTGGTTTGGAGTGCTTTTAAACTCCATATTCTTACCTGGTTGTGTCTGGCGTCCTCTGTCAGGCGCGCCTGAAGTTGTTCAATAAGCTGGCGGTCTAAGTCACCTTGTTGAGTGAGGGCCTCTACCCGTGCACTCAGGGACTCTCTCCGCCCAGCTTCCTGTGACAGCATATTTGCGGACAGCTGTGCATTTTCGCCTGCTTTGATGAGTTCCTTCATCATAGCATTGTACTCATTGTGTTGAATACTGAGCTTGTGTTCTGCTATGTCGCAAGCAGATTTTGTGTCGCTCAGCTCGTTCTTTAGGTCACTGAGGGTCCCCTCAGTGATCTGGAGTTTTGTGTGTAACTCCTCAAAGTCAGGGTCTGTCTTTTGGAGTGTTTGGGCAAGAGTTTGTAACTCTTGGTTTTGTTTTTCAGAATTCTCCAGGGCTCCTTTGGTCAGCTGGAGTTCCTGATTCAATGTCTTGATATCGCGTCGGAAGCGGGCGAGGTCCTGTTTCTGGACCTGGATTTTCTCGTGGCTGCGTGCCAGGAGATCCTTGGCTTGTTTCTGCTGCGCGCGCATAACAATAGCCATTTGACCTAACAGCTTAGTTAGATCCTTGTCTTTTGGCTTAGAGGTTAGCGCAATGCTAATCAAGGAGCTAAGAACTGAATCTAGCTCGTTGGGGTTTGTGGTCTGAATCTCGTCAACATATTGGGGTAGCACCTGTTCTGTTAAATCATTTAGAGCTGAGTCTAAGTGATCCAGAAGCTTGATGGGACTACCAGAACCTGTAGACTGTGAGTCAGACTTGTTGAGAAATGGGGTTTCTCTGAGAAAGTGAGTTATTGTTAGATTACGTTTTAACTGCAAGGAGAGAGTTACTACTTGTAGAGTGTTACGAAGAAGGCGCGTAAAACTCAAGCAGACTGTAAAAGGATTTTTGAAAATCTGAATAAAAGTGTAAATAAAAATAAAAAAAATTAATGAAGGAATAAAAATTAAAGTTAACATTTTATTTTCTTTAAAATAAAATAAATTCCAATTAAATTAAAATAAAAAGGGGTATTAAGTCAAATAAGTCAGATTGAAAGTAATAAAAGAAGGAATTGTTGAAGTGGAAGTTAGTATAAAGTCTATTTGTGAGTGAAATGACCTTATGTGAGTATTAACAGTGACTATTTAGCAATAGCCTAGTGGTGTGAACGTTAATGAGGGTTGACAGTGCTGGGATGCTGCTGTGCTAATTTGTAAAATTAACAGTGCAGAATCAGTGGGTTTATTCTAACAATTCATGCAGGTAATCAGCTTTTAAATTACAGCTATGACAAAATTGTGCAGGGTTACGTCTGTTCAGACGTAACAGCAGGGTTGTCGTAGTGTTAGTAAGCTGTTAGCGTTAGCATTCCAATTTGACAAATCCTGGGTAGATAGGAAAGTCACAAAATCAGTCTTAAATTGTTAATCAAGACAAATTAATCAATCAAATTAAATGCAGGGTTAGCATCAAAGATTTTCCAAAAGCAGATGCAATGTTCATTAAAATGTCACAATTGTTAGTTAACTCCTATTGTGCATTCAAGGTTGTTAAACACAGGCAGTTATTTTCAAAAGCAGTATTGCATTGCAGATTTGTGTATTTAACAAGACAAATGTATTAACAGAAGTGAAACAGCTTGATAGCCGTTCAGCAGTTGTTAATAAAGCAGAGTAATTCACTTTTTATGTTAAGTCAATCAGGCATTTCAGTGTCAATGAAAGCTTAAATTACTCAGGTGTCAAGTTCTTAAACTTGAATTAGTCACTATTGAGGAAAAAGGTGTAATTCCGTTGAGTGACCACCAGAGAGAGACGTAGAGCTCCTCTCAGATTTCGCACTTCTCTTCCACTAGAGGGCAGTAGAAACTTGTGTCTGTGGTTTTACTACTTCCTTCCGCTAGAGGGCGATAAAGACTCTCGTGAGTCAGTGGTTTTACCACTTCTTTCCGCTAGGGGCGATAGAGATTCTCGTTAGTCTCTGGCTTCGGAGTGAAGTCTCCGGCCCGCCTTTGAGGGTGCTGGTAAAAAGTTTGTTTTTAGCTTCAGTCAGAGACTGACTTGGGACGCGTCTACAACTTGTTAAACCCGCGGTTTAAACACAGCAGCGCTTTGTACAAGACCACGTTTTAAACACAAGCACATTTACCACAGCAGGCTCAAACCACGCTTTTTAGACAAAACGCACGGCAGCCCACGTGGCTTTTAGGGGGAGGGTTTTCACAGTTAGCTAGGCTGTGAAGGCCTCCAGCACGGGTTTTTTAATCCGTTCAAAATACACCCAGGCTCATAAGCCTTAGGCAAGACAAGTTTTCTTATAAATTCCGGTGTAACGCGGCAATTTTTTTCCAACTTGTGAGAGACAATTTTAACTTAACTCTGGCGTAGCACAGCAATTAGCTTTTTGTCTCGGGCCCATATAAGTTACACACTTTGGCTCGTGTGTTTAACATGCATGCAATTTGCAGAGTCTCTAAGCTTTGTAACAGACTCTAAGCAACTTTTAACAAGTACTTGATTAATGCTCTGGCCATAAATGCATTACAATACTAATTGTAATTCAAAATAATATCAGTCCAGCTGGTACGATTTGAATTAGCAATTTCGACAGCGCTTCACACTTAAACAAACAAAAGCACAACTCTCACACACACACACACGCACGCGGTTAAACGCATTGCTAAGCAACAGCACAACAAAGGCACAGCTTTCAATGGACAGCAATTTTGTAAAGACTTTGGATATTGAGTGATTCTAATGTTTAATCAAGAAAATTCTTCCGAGCCTCACACGGGGCACCAAAAATAATACTGTAGTGAATATGGTCTTAATAATTAATATGAATATTAATTATGAAAATTAATAATTAATATTTTGCTTATCAAAATATTAATTTCTAATTAAAAAGGGGCACCACTCTAGTTTTAGACAGATCTAGAGAAACTGTTTAGTCTAGTCTCATTAATCTAAAGGTAGTAAATTCTTCTCGTTTTCGAAAGTTCTCAATTAAACAATGAAACATTAAATGTCTTTATGGGGTTTTATTAAAGATTATAAAGTTAAACAGTGAATAATGACAGGGGAAATGACACAAAGGAATAGTTATTGACACATAAATTGGGTAAATCAAAGAACGATAAACTTGCTTTCAGAGGATTTTGTGAAACAAAAGGAATTATTGATTATTGATTCTATTATTAACTGAGGGGATTTCGGAGCGTTTAGATAGGTTCGATGACGGTTTCTGATGCTAAGGCTACTATGTTTAGACAGTTTAGACGCCAAACTTGTGTAACGCTTTTGACTCACCCTGGGGTAGTATTCGGTCTCAGGTCTTAGCGACTAGGACTCCAGAGGGGTTCTGCAGAACCCTGTCGCATCCGGTGACTTTTGTCGCCTCCAGGATGGCCTTCTGTTTCCACTCTCCAGAGGGGCCGCCGTGAGGCCGGGAGATTCAAAAGCGCCTCGTTACTGTCACAACTAGCCAAGCCTTTTAGCATCAGCGTCGTACACCGAGTAAAATCGAGTCCTTCAAAGTTATAAGTCCACTGGAGAAGGTTTAGCGGCTGTGTTGCTGGCTTAAACTTGCTCGAGAAAGCTAGATTTTAGTCAAGCTAACTCTTGAGCAGGCAGGAAATCTTCAAAAATAAAAGCGAGGCGACTTCCTTTTGTTGGCAGGCTGGCAGGAAGTAAGCTACTTTGAGCAGCTGTGTGAAGGAAACTTTATCGCGGCAAGCTAAACTTGCAGGCTTTAAAGTACAAAGAAAATTTACTCGTTACACGAGGTCCGGAGCTTGTGATGGTTTTAGGCCTACGGCCCTGAACGGACAAGAGGTCCAGTGCGAAGTGAAGAGGAGACGAAGAGTAGCGAGAGAAGCAGAGCTTGTTTTTGGCTGTGCGCCAGTTTTAACACCTCTGGACGGGGTGTGTCTTGGAGGAAGGCATTGCTTTAGGGGAGTTTAAATGTTTAACTGAGTCTTAAACATTCCTTTTGTTTCACCCTTTTTTCCTTGGTTTTAAGTAAAACACACAAAAACATTCGTACTTGCAGGATTATGCAAAGAAACATTTGTCAGACTTATTATAAAAACATATATTCATTACATTTTATTAACATAAAACATAACTCTGTAGAAATGGAATAAGGAATTAGTTGCCTTGTAAAACTCTGCATCCTGAAACAAACAGTATAATTGTTAGTACATTCACAATCTTTCTAAGTAATAAAATAACAAAATGTCCTTTAATGAAATAACACCAAATGTCCTTCTTGAATGCAGAGTCATTTGTCCAGTTAAACCAAAAGGGGGTAGTGTTTGACCATGCCCGAACGACTATGATCAAAGACATTTTCAACTGTCAATCAGGATTAGAATAAAGTGTTCTCGAGAAAGCTGGATGGACACCTTATCTACAGGATTTACGGCTTTCTGACAGTGGTGCCTTGGTCTGGATCTCTCCATGAGTCAATTTTGACCTGGTTGGTCTTTGGTGCTGGTTGGACCTAGGTCCCGGCTTTTTATGAAAACAAACAAAATCGTTAATTATAAGTCCTGAAGACTGGTTCAGTCTTATCCAAGCAAGAAACATCTGTGAATAGTTAAAAAGGACACGTTGGTGTCCTTTTATCTGAAAGAAAACGGGGTTAGCATGTCTTCTTCTCAAGATTTACATCCACGGCCTGTCTCTGGAGGCCGATGGTGAAACAGTTGTTAATCTTGAAGACCCTTAGTGAAACAGTTTGGAGGTCTGTAAGTGATTAAACAAATGTTATAATCCGTGTGGCGTTCTGGAGGCTGATCTGCTACAGTTCATTATTTAGAAGTTTACATAATTTACAAACTCTCGCAATCAAAATGAAGGTACAATCTGGTATTAACAATCCAATTTCTGATTGGTTTACTAAAATGTTTGGGTGTCAGTTAGGAGTCAATGTTGGGGCGCCGAAGGCAAGACCCCAAAGCAGATAGATGTAGTGAAAATTAGAACAGTTTATTTTGCTTGGAAAGTCCTGATAAATGAGTGCATAGGCAGGTAGGCAGGTGAGACTGGAGAGAATAAAACATATATTAGAATTTCCAAGCAAAAACTAAAATAGTTTGGCTGTAGCTTTCTACCATTGAGAAGACGGAATAATCTGGCGATGAGTGGAGGACAACTTGGGGTTTCTATACTGGGTTTGATGAGGAGATGAGATACAGCTGCTTCTGCGCCACGCCCTTCAGCTTAACCTACAAAAGACATGACCACACGAGGGAGACAAAGACTAGGGACACAAGACATCACACACTGGGTTAAACCATAACATTCAAAGCATTAAAAAACTTGGGATCCCAGTCAGTGACTTAAGAAACAGAAATAATATGACAATTTTGGCATCAATATTTGACTTTTACCTCACATAGACAGAGTAGAGTCAAAAAGAATACAATAGGAATTAAAGCTGCAAGCAGCATTTATCGGGGTTCAAGCAATCAAGCCTCAAATGCTAAACTTGAAGGCCTTTAAACCACAGACGCATTAAAGACATTATTTATTAACTTGGCAAGATTTCTATCACTGAAATAATGAACTGAAAATACCATTTACAGCCAATACAGGCAAGTCTGTTTTAATATCTGTTGACAGTCTGTACTACTGCACATCTACAGTCTGTACTACTGAATCTTTACAGTCTG
>JALDNG010003465.1:0-26620 GCA_024349245.1 Neodontobutis hainanensis | reverse complement strand
CTCTCTGGCCTCTGCCTCCTCTGGTCTCTCTGCCTCCTCTGCCCTCTCTGCTCTCTCTGTGGCTTCTGACTCATCTGGACTCTCTGCCTCCTCTGGTCTTTATGTGACCTCTGCTTCCTATAGTCTCCTGCCCGTTGCCTCCTCTGAACTCTCGGTGGCCTCTGCCTCTCGTCTCTCTGCCCCATTGCCTCCTCTGGTTACTCTGTTGCCTATGCCTCCTCTGGTCTCTCTGCGGCCTCTGCCTCCTCTGGTCTCTCTGTGTCGCCTGCCTCCACTGGTCTCTCTGCCTTCTCTGCCTCCTCTGCTCTCTCTACCTCCACTGGTCTCTCTGTGAACTCTGCCTCCTCTGGTCTCTCTGTGGCCTATGCCTCCTCTGGATTCTCTCTGTGGCCTCTGCCTCCTCTGGTCTCTCTGTCTTCTATGCCTCCACTCGTCTCTCTGTGGCCTCTGCCTCCTCTGCTCTCTCTCTGGCCTCTACCTCCACTAGTCTCTCTGACTTATCTGTCTCCTCTAGTCTCTGTCCTCTTCCTCCTCTGGTCTCTCTGTGGCCTGCCTCCTCTGGTCTCTCTGCCTCTCTGCCTCCTCTGGTCTGTCTGTGTCCTCTGCCTCTCGTCTCTCTGTGGCCTCTGCCTCCTCTGGTCTCTCTGTCTCCTATGCCTCCACTGGTCTCTCAGTGGCCTTTGACTCCACTCGTCTCTCTGTGGCCTCTGCCTCCTCTGCTCTCTCTGGCCTCTGCCTCCACTAGTCTCTCTGACTTATCTGTCTCCTCTAGTCTCTCTGTCACCTCTTCCTCCTCTGGTCTCTCTGTGGCATCTGCCTCCTCTAGTCTCTATGCCTTCTCTGCCTCCTCTTGTCTCTCTGTGGCCTCTGCCTTTACTGGACTCTCTGTGGCCTCTGCCTCCACTGGTCTCTCTGTCACTTATGCCTCCTCTGGTCTCTCTCTGGCCTCTGCCTCCTCTGGTCTCTCTGCCTCCTCTGCCTCCTCTGGTCTGTCTGTGTCCTCTGCCTCCTCTGGTCTCTCTGTGGCCTCTGCCTCTTCTGGTCTCTTTGTCTCCTATGCCTCCACTGGTCTCTCAGTGGCCTTTGACTCCACTCTCTCTCTGTGGCCTCTGCCTCCTCTGCTCTCTCTCTGGCCTCTTCCTCCACTAGTCTCTCTGACTTATCTGTCTCCTCTAGTCTCTCTGTCGCCTCTGCCTCCTCTAATCTCTCTACCTTCTCTGCCTCCTCTGGTCTCTCTATGGCCTCTGCCTTTACTGGACTGTCTGTGGCCTCTGCTTCCACTGGTCTCTCTGTGACTTATGCCTCCTCTAGTCTCTCTCTGGCCTCTGCCTCCTCTGGTCTCTCTGCCTCCTCTGCCCTCTCTGCTCTCTCTGTGGCTTCTGACTCATCTGGACTCTCTGCCTCCTCTTGTCTTTATGTGGCCTCTGCTTCCTATAGTCTCCCTGCCCCGTTGCCTCCTCTGAACTCTCGGTGGCCTCTGCCGTCTCTCGTCTCTCTGCCCCATTGCCTCCTCTGGTTACTCTGTTGCCTATGCCTCCTCTGGTCTCTCTGCGGCCTCTGCCTCCTCTGGTCTCTCTGTGAACTTTGCCTCGTCTGATCTCTCTGTGGCCTCTGCCTCCTCTCGTCTCTCTGTGTCGCCTGCCTCCACTGGTCTCTCTGCCTTCTCTGCCTCCTCTGCTCTCTCTACCTCCACTGGTCTCTCTGTGAACTCTGCCTCCTCTGGTCTCTCTGTGGCCTACGCCTTCTCTGGATTCTCTGTGGCCTCTGCCTCCTCTGGTCTCTCTGTCTTCTATGCCTCCACTCGTCTCTCTGTGGCCTCTGCCTCCTCTGCTCTCTCTCTGGCCTCTACCTCCACTAGTCTCTCTGACTTATCTGTCTCCTCTAGTCTCTCTGTCGCCTCTTCCTCCTCTGGTCTCTCTGTGGCGTCTGCCTCCTCTGGTCTCTCTGTCTCCTCTGCCTCCTCTGGTCTCTCTACATCCTCTGCCTCCTCTGGTCTGTCTGTGTCCTCTGCCTCCTCTCGTCTCTCTGTGGCCTCTGCCTCCTCTGGTCTCTCTGTCTCCTATGCCTCCACTGCTCTCAGTGGCCTTTGACTCCACTCGTCTCTCTGTGGCCTCTGCCTCCTCTGCTCTCTCTGGCCTCTGCCTCCACTAGTCTCTCTGACTTATCTTTCTCCTCTAGTCTCTCTGTCGCCTTTCCTCCTCTGGTCTCTCTGTGGCCTCTGCCTCCTCTAATCTCTCTGCCTTCTCTGCCTCCTCTGGTCTGTCTGTGTCCTGCCTCCTCTCTCGTCTCTCTGTGGCCTCTGCCTCCTCTGGTCTCTCTGTCTCCTATGCCTCCACTGGTCTCTCAGTGGCCTTTGACTCCACTCGTCTCTCTGTGGCCTCTGCCTCCTCTGCTCTCTCTCTGGCCTCTGCCTCCACTAGTCTCTCTGACTTATCTGTCTCCTCTAGCCTCTCTGTCGCCTCTTCCTCCTCTTGTCTCTCTGTGGCCTCTGCCTCCTCTAGTCTCTATGCCTTCTCTGCCTCCTCTTGTCTCTCTGTGGCCTCTGCCTTTACTGGTCTCTCTGTCACTTATGCCTCCTCTGGTCTCTCTCTGGCCTCTGCCTCCTCTGGTCTCTCTGCCTCCTCTGCCTCCTCTGGTCTCTCTGTGGCCTATGCCTCCTCTGGATTCTCTGTGGCCTCTGCCTCCTCTGGTCTCTCTGTCTCCTCTGCCCCTCTTTTATCTCTGTAGCCTCTGCCTCCTCTGGTCTCTCTGTGGCCTCTGCCTTCTCTTGTCTCTCTATTCCTCTATCTCCTCTGGTCTCTCTGTCTTTCTGCCCCCTCTGAACTCTCGGTGGCCTCTTCCCCCTATGGTCTAACTGTGGCCTTTGCCTCTTCTGCGCTATATATCTCCTCTGCCTCCCCTGGTCTCTCTGTGGCCTCTGCCTCCTCTGGCCTCTCTAGTCTCTCTGCCTCCACTAGTGTCTCTATTGCCTTTGCCTCCTCTGGTCTGTCTGTGGCCTCTGACTCTTCTGGTCTCTTTCTCTCCTCTGCCTCCTCTAGTCACTCTGTGGCCTCTGCCTCCTCTGGACTCTCTGCCTCCTATGGTCTCTCTTTGGCATCTGCCTCCTTTGGTCTCTCTGCCTCCGCTGCTCTAACTGCCTCCTCTGGTCTCTCTGTGGCGCTGCCTCCTCTGGTCTCTCTGTGGCATCTGCCTTTTCTGGTCTCTCTGCCTCCTCTGCCTCCTCTGGTCTCTCTGTGGCCTCTGCCTCCTCTGGTCTTTTGTGGCTTCTGCCTCCTCTGGTCTCTCTTTGGCCTCTACCTCCTCTAGCCTCTCTCTGTGGCCTCTGCCTCCTCTGGACTCTCTATTCCTCTATCTCCTCTGGTCTCTCTGTGGCCTCTGTCTCCTTTGGTCTCTCTGCCTCCTCTGCATCCTCTCGTCTCTCTGCCTCCTCTTGGCTCTCTGTCTTTCTGCCTCCTCTGAACTCTCGGTGGCCTCTTCCCCTCTGGTCTACTGTGGCCTCTTCCTCTTCTGCTCTCTCTATCTCCTCTGCCTCCTCTCGTCTCTCTGTGGCCTCTGCCTCCTCTGGTCTCTCTGTGGCCTCTGCCTTCCCTTGACTCTCTGCCTCCTCTGACCCCTCTAGTCTCTCTGCCTCCACTGCTCTCTTTTTTGCCTCTGCCTCCTCTAGTCACTCTGTGGCCTCTGCCTCCTCTGGACTCTCTGCCTCCTCTGGTCTCTTTGTGGCCTCTGCCTCCTCTGGTCTCTCTGCCTCCGCTGCTCTAACTGCCTCCTCTGGTCTCTCTGTGGCCTCTGCCTCCTGTGGTCTATCTGTGGCCTCTGCCTCCTCTGGTTTCTCTGTGGCCTCTACCTCCTCTGGCCTCTCTGTGGCTTCTGCCTCCTCTGGACTCTCTGCCTCCTCTGGTCTTTTGTGGCCTCTGCCTCCTCTGGTCTCTCTGCCTCCTCTGCTCTCTGCTCTCTGCCTCCACTGGTCTCTCAATTGCCTCTGCCTCCTCTGGTCTCTTTGTCTCCTCTGCCTCCTCTAGTCACTCTGTGTCCTCTGCCTCTTCTGGTCTCTCTGTGGCCTCTGCCTCCTCTGGACTCTCTGCCTCCTCTAGTCTTTCTGTGGCCTCTGCCTCCTCTAGACTCTCTGCCTCCCATGCATCCTCGTCTCTCTCTGTCTCGTCTGCCTCCTCTGGTCTCTCTGCCTCCTCTGCCTCCTCTGGTCTCTCTGTGGCCTCTGCCTCCTCTGGTCTCTCTGTGGCCTCTGTCTTCTCTTGTCTCTCTGCCTCCTCTGCCCTCTGGTCTCTCTGTTTCTACTGGTCTCTATTGCCTGTGCCTCCTCTGGTCTCTCTGTTGCCTCTGCCTCATCTGGTCTCTCTGCCTCCTCTGCTTCCTCTCGTCTCTCTGTGGCCTCTTCCTCCTCTGCTTTCTCTGTCTCCCCTGCCTCCACTGGTCTCTCTGTCTCCTCTGCCTCCTCTGCTCTCTACCTCCACTGCCTCCTCTGGTCTGTCTGTGTCCTCTGCCTCCTCTCGTCTCTTTGTGGCCTCTGCCTCCTCTGGTCTCTCTGTCTCCTATGCCTCCACTGGTCTCTCAGTGGCCTTTGACTCCACTCGTCTCTCTGTGGCCTCTGTCTCCTCTGCTCTCTCTCTGGCCTCTACCTCCACTAGTCTCTCTGACTTATCTGTCTCCTCTAGACTCTCTGTCGCCTCTTCCTCCTCTGGTCTCTCTGGCCTCTGCCTCCTCTAGTCTCTCTGCCTTCTCTGCCTCCTCTTGTCTCTCTGTGGCCTCTGCCTTTACTGGTCTCTCTCTGGCCTCTGCCTCCTCTGGTCTCTCTGCCTCCTCTGCCTCCTCTGGTCTCTCTGTGGCCTCTGACTCCTTTGGACTCTCTGCCTCCTCTGGTCTCTCTGTGACCTCTGCTTCCTCTGGTCTCTCTGTGGCCTCTGCCTCCTCTTGTCTCTCTATTCCTCTATCTCCTCTGGGTTCTCTGTCTTTCTGCCTCCTCTGAACTCTCGGTGGCCTCTTCCCCTCTGGTCTAACTGTGGCCTTTGCCTCTTCTGCTCTATATCTCCTCTGCCTCCTCTGGTCTCTCTGTGGCCTCTGCCTCCTCTGGTCTCTCTGTGGCCTCTGCCTCCTCTGGCCTCTCTAGTCTCTCTGCCTCCACTAGTCTCTATTGCCTCTGCCTCCTCTGGTCTGTCTGTGGCCTCTGACTCCTCTGGTCTCTTTGTCTCCTATGCCTCCTCTAGTCACTCTGTGGCCTCTGCCTCCTCTGGACTCTCTGCCTCCTCTGGTCTCTCTGTGGCCTCTGCCTCCTCTGGTCTCTCTGCCTCCGCTGCTCTAACTGCCTCCTCTGGTCTCTCTGTGGCGCTGCCTCCTCTGGTCTCTCTGTGGCATCTGCCTTTCTGGTCTCTCTGCCTCCTCTGCCTCCTCTGGTCTCTCTGTGGCCTCTGCCTCCTCTGGTCTTTTGTGGCTTCTGCCTCCTCTCTCTGTGGCCTCTGCCTCCTGTGGACTCTCTATTCCTATAACTCCTCTGGTCTCTCTGTGGCCTCTGTCTCCTTTGGTCTCTCTGCCTCCTCTGCATCCTCTCGTCTCTCTGCCTCTTCTGGGCTCTCTGTCTTTCTGCCTCAACTGAACTCTCGGTGGCCTCTTCCCCTCTGGTCTAACTGTGGCCTCTTCCTCTTCTGCTCTCTATCTCCTCTGCCTCCTCTCGTCTCTCTGTGGCCTCTGCCTCCTCTGGTCTCTCTGTGGCCTCTGCCTTCTCTTGACTCTCTGCCTCCTCTGCCTCCTCTAGTCTCTCTGCCTCCACTGCTCTCTTTTTTGCCTCTGCCTCCTCTAGTCACTCTGTGGCCTCTGCCTCCTCTTGACTCTCTGCCTTCTCTGGTCTCTTTGTGGCCTCTGCCTCCTCTGGTCTGTCTGCCTCCGCTGCTCTAACTGCCTCCTCTGGTCTCTCTGTGGCCTCTGCCTCCTCTGGTCTTTCTGTGGCCTCTGCCTCCTCTGGTCTCTCTGTGGCCTCTACCTCCTCTGGCCTCTCATTGGCCTCTGCCTCCTCTGGATTCTCTGCCTCCTCTGGTCTTTTGTGGCCTCTGCCTTCTATGGTCTCTCTGCCTCCTCTGCTCCTCTGCTCTCTGCCTCCACTGGTCTCTCAATTGCCTCTGCCTCCTCTGGTCACTCTGTGGCCTCTGCCTCCTCTGGTCTCTTTGTCTCCTCTGCCTCCTCTAGTCACTCTGTGGGCTCTGCCTCCTTTGGTCTCTCTGTCTCCTCTGCCTCCTCTCCTCTAACTGCCTCGTCTGGTCTCTCTGCCTCCTCTGCTTCCTCTCGTCTCTCTGTGGCCTCTGCCTAAACTGCTCTCTCTGTCTCCCTGCCTCTACTGGTCTCTCTGCCTTCTCTGCCTCCTCTGCTCTCTCTACCTCCATTGATCTCTCTGTGGCCTCTGCCTCTTGTGGTCTCTCTGTGGCCTCTGCCTTCTCTGGTCTCTCTGTGGCCACTGCCTCTGGTCTCTCTGTGGCATCTGCCTTTTCTGGTCTCTCTGCCTCTTCTGGTCTCTCTGTGGCCTCTGCCTCTTCTGGTCTCTCTGTGGCCTCTGCCTCCTCTGGATTCTCTGTCTCCTCTGGTCTTTGTGTGGTCTCTGTCTCCTCTAGTCTCTCTTCCTCCTCTGCTTCCTCTCGTTTCTCTGTGGCCTCTGCCTCCTCTGGTCTCTTTGCCTCCTCTGCTTCCTCTCGTCTCTCTGTGGCCTCTGCCTCCTCTGCTCTCTCTCTCTCCCCTGCCTCCACTGGTCTCTCTGCCTTCTCTGCCTCCTCTGCTCTCTCTACCTCCACTGGTCTCTCTGTGACCTCTGCAATCCTCTAGTCTCTCTGTGGCCTATGCCTCCTCTGGATTCTCTCATGGCCTCTGCCTCCTCCAGACTCTCTGCCTCCCCTGCTTTCTCTCGTCTCTGTCTCGCCTGCCTCCTCTGGTCTATCTGCCTCCTCTGCCTCCTCTGGATTCTCTGTGGCCTCTGCCTCCTCTGGTCTCTCTGTGACCTCTGCTTCCTCTGGTCTCTCTGTGGCCTCTGCCTCCTCTTGTCTCTCTATTCCTCTATCTCCTCTGGGTTCTCTGTCTTTCTGCCTCCTCTGAACTCTCGGTGGCCTCTTCCCCTCTGGTCTAACTGTGGCCTTTGCCTCTTCTGCGCTCTATATCTCCTCTGCCTCCTCTGGTCTCTCTGTGGCCTCTGCCTCCTCTGGTCTCTCTGTGGCCTCTGCCTCCTCTGGCCTCTCTAGTCTCTCTGCCTCCACTAGTCTCTCTATTGCCTCTGCCTCCTCTGGTCTGTCTGTGGCCTCTGACTCCTCTGGTCTCTTTGTCTCCTATGCCTCCTCTAGTCACTCTGTGGCCTCTGCCTCCTCTGGACTCTCTGCCTCCTCTGGTCTCTCTGTGGCCTCTGCCTCCTCTGGTCTCTCTGCCTCCGCTGCTCTAACTGCCTCATCTGGTCTCTCTGTGGCCGCTGCCTCCTCTGGTCTCTCTGTGGCATCTGCCTTTCTGGTCTCTCTGCCTCCTCTGCCTCCTCTGGTCTCTCTGTGGCCTCTGCCTCCTCTGGTCTTTTGTGGCTTCTGCCTCCTCTGACCTCTCTGTGGCCTCTGCCTCCTGTGGACTCTCTATTCCTATAACTCCTCTGGTCTCTCTGTGGCCTCTGTCTCCTTTGGTCTCTCTGCCTCCTCTGCATCCTCTCGTCTCTCTGCCTCCTCTGGGCTCTCTGTCTTTCTGCCTCAACTGAACTCTCGGTGGCCTCTTCCCCTCTGGTCTAACTGTGGCCTCTTCCTCTTCTGCTCTCTCTATCTCCTCTGCCTCCTCTCGTCTCTCTGTGGCCTCTGCCTCCTCTGGTCTCTCTGTGGCCTCTGCCTTCTCTTGACTCTCTGCCTCCTCTGCCTCCTCTAGTCTCTCTGCCTCCACTGCTCTCTTTTTGCCTCTGCCTCCTCTAGTCACTCTGTGGCCTCTGCCTCCTCTTGACTCTCTGCCTCCTCTGGTCTCTTTGTGGCCTCTGCCTCCTCTGGTCTGTCTGCCTCCGCTGCTCTAACTGCCTCCTCTGGTCTCTCTGTGGCCTCTGCCTCCTCTGGTCTTTCTGTGGCCTCTGCCTCCTCTGGTCTCTCTGTGGCCTCTACCTCCTCTGGCCTCTCATTGGCCTCTGCCTCCTCTGGATTCTCTGCCTCCTCTGGTCTTTTGTGGCCTCTGCCTTCTATGGTCTCTCTGCCTCCTCTGCTCCTCTGCTCTCTGCCTCCACTGGTCTCTCAATTGCCTCTGCCTCCTCTGGTCACTCTGTGGCCTCTGCCTCCTCTGGTCTCTTTGTCTCCTCTGCCTCCTCTAGTCACTCTGTGGGCTCTGCCTCCTTTGGTCTCTCTGTCTCCTCTGCCTCCTCTCCTCTAACTGCCTCGTCTGGTCTCTCTGCCTCCTCTGCTTCCTCTCGTCTCTCTGTGGCCTCTGCCTAAACTGCTCTCTCTGTCTCCTGCCTCTACTGGTCTCTCTGCCTTCTCTGCCTCCTCTGATCTCTACCTCCATTGGTCTCTCTGTGGCCTCTGCCTCTTGTGGTCTCTCTGTGGCCTCTGCCTTCTCTGGTCTCTCTGTGGCCACTGCCTCCTCTGGTCTCTCTGTGGCATCTGCCTTTTCTGGTCTCTCTGCCTCTTCTGGTCTCTCTGTGGCCTCTGCCTCTTCTGGTCTCTCTGTGGCCTCTGCCTCCTCTGGATTCTCTGTCTCCTCTGGTCTTTGTGTGGCCTCTGTCTCCTCTAGTCTCTCTACCTCCCCTGCTTCCTCTCGTCTCTCTGTGTCCTCTGCCTCCACTGGTCTCTCTGTGGCCTCTGCCTCCTCTGGTCTTTTGTCTCCTCTGCCTCCTCTAGTCACTGTGTGGCCTCTGCCTCCTTTGGTCTCTCTGCCTTCTCTGTCTCCTCTGCTTTAACTTCCTCCTCTGGTCTCTCTGTCTCTCTGCCTCATCTGGTCTCTCTGTGGCCTCTGCCTCCTCTGGTCTCTCTGCTTCCTTTGCCTCCACTGGTCTCTCATTGCCTCTGCCTCCTCTGGTCTCTCTGTGGCCTATGCCTCCTCTGGTCTCTCTGTCTCTATGCCTCATCTGGTCTCTCTGTGGCCTCTGCATCCTCTGGTCTCTCTGAAGCCTCTGCCTTCTCTGCTCTCTCTGTGGCCGCTGCCTCCACTTGTCTCTCTGTGGCATTTGCCTTTTCTGGTCTCTCTGCCTCCTCTGCCTCCTCTGGTCTCTCTGTGACCTCTGCCTCATCTGGTCTCTCTATAGCCTCTGTCTCCTCTGGACTCTCTGCCTTCTCTGCATCCTCTAGTCACTCTGTGGCTTTTGCCTCCTCTTGTCTCTCTGTCTTTCTTCCTCCTCTAGTCACCGTGTGGCCTCTGCCTCCTCTGGACTCTCTGCCTCCTCTAGTCTTTCTGTGACACTTCCTCCTCTAGAGTCTCTGCCTCCCCTGCCTCCTCTGGTCTCTATGTGGCCTCTGCCTCCTCTGGTCTCTCTGTGGCCTCTGACTTCTCTTGTCTCTCTGCCTCCTCTGCCCCTCTGGTCTCTCAATCTCTACTGGTCTCTATTGCCTGTGCCTCCTCTGGTCTCTCTGTTGCCTCTGCCTCCTCTGGTCTCTCTGCCTCCTCTGCTTCCTCTGGTCTCTCTGTGGCCTCTTCCTCCTCTGCTCTCTCTGTCTCCCTGCCTCCACTGGTCTCTCTGCCTTCTCTGCCTCCTCTGATCTCTCTACCTCCACTGGTCTCTCTGTGACCTCTGCAATCCTCTGGTCTCTCTGTGGCCTATGCCTCCTCTGGATTCTCTCATGGCCTATGCCTCCACTGGTCTCTCTGTCTCCTCTGCCTCCTTTCATCTCTCTGTGGCCTCTGCATCTTCTGGTCTCTCTGTGGCCTCTGCCTCCTCTTGTCTCTCTATTCTTCTGCCTCCTCTGGTCTCTCTGTGGCCTCTGCATCTTCTGGTCTCTCTGTGGCCTCTGCCTCCTCTTGTTTCTCTTTTCCTCTACCTCCTCTGGTCTCTCTGTGTCCTCTGTCTCCTCTGGACTCTCTGCCTTCTCTGCATCCTCTAGTCTCTCTGTGGCCTTTGCCTCCTCTTGTCTCTCTGTCTTTCTGCCTCCTCTGAACTCTTGGTGGTCTCTGTCTCCTCTGGTCTCTCTGCCTCCTCTGCCTCCTCTGGTCTCTCTGTGGCCTCTGCCTCCTCTGGTCTCTCTCTGGCCTCTGCCTTCTATTGTCTGTCTGCCTCCTATGCCCCATCTGGTCTCTCTGATTCCACTGGTCTCTATTGCTTCTGCCTCCTCTGGACTGTATGCCTCCTCTGATCTATTTGTGGCCTCTGCCTCCTCTGGTCTCTCTGCCTCCTCTTCCTCCTCTGCTTCCTCTCGTTTCTCTGTGGCCTCTGCCTCCTCTGGTCTCTCTGTCTCCTCTGCCTCCTCTGGTCTCTCTGCCTCCTCTGCTTCCTCTCGTCTCTCTGTGGCCTCTGCCTCCTCTGCTCTCTCTCTCTCCCTGCCTCCACTGGTCTCTCTGCCTTCTCTGCCTCCTTTGCTCTCTCTACCTCCACTGGTCTCTCTGTGACCTCTGCAATCCTCTAGTCTCTCTGTGGCCTATGCCTCCTCTGGATTCTCTCATGGCCTCTGCCTCCTCTAGACTCTCTGCCTCCCCTGCTTTCTCTCGTCTCTGTCTCGTCTGCCTCCTCTGGTCTCTCTGCCTCCTCTGCCTCCTCTGGATTCTCTGTGGCCTCTGCCTCCTCTGGTCTCTCTGTGGCCTCTGTCTTCTCTTGTCTCTCTGCCTCCTCTGCCCCTCTGGTCTCTCTGTCTCTACTGGTCTCTCTATTGCCTGTGCCTCCTCTGGTCTCTCTGTTGCCTCTGCCTCCTCTGCTCTCTGTCTCCCTGCCTCCACTGGTCTCTCTGCCTTCTCTGCCTCCTCTGCTCTCTCTACCTCCACTGGTCTCTCTGTGACCTCTGCAATCCTCTGGTCTCTCTGTGGCCTATGCCTCCTCTGGTCTCTCTGCGGCCTCTGCTTCCTCTGGTCTCTCTGTGAACTCTGCCTCCTCTGGTCTCTGTGTGGCCTCTGCCTCCACTGGTCTCTCTGTCTCCTCTGCCTCCTTTCGTCTCTTTGTGGCCTCTGCATCTTCTGGTCTCTCTGTGGCCTCTGCCTCCTCTTGTCTCTCTATTCCTCTGCCTCCTCTGGTCTCTCTGTGGCCTCTGCATCTTCTGGTCTCTCTGTGGCCTCTGCCTCCTCTTGTCTCTTTTTCCTCTTCCTCCTCTAGTCTCTCTGTGGCCTTTGCCTCCTCTTGTCTCTCTGTCTTTCTGCCTCCTCTGAACTCTTGGTGGCCTCTGCCTTCTCTGGTCTCTCTGCCTCCTCTGCCTCCTCTGGTCTCTCTGTGGCCTCTGCCTCCTCTGGTCTCTCTCTGGCCTCTGCCTTCTTTGTCTGTCTGCCTCCTATGCCTCACCTGGTCTCTCTGACTCCACTGGTCTCTCTATTGCCTCTGCCTCCTCTGGACTGTCGGCCTCCTCTGATCTATTTGTGGCCTCTGCCTCCTCTGGTCTCTCTGCCTCCTCTGCCTCCTCTGCCTCCTCTCGTCTCTCTGTGGCCTCTGCCTCCTCTGGTCTCTCTGTCTCCTCTGCCTCCTCTTGTCTCTCTGACTCCTCTGCCTCCTCTGGTCTCTCTGTGGCCTCTGCCTCCTCTGGTCTCTCTGTGGCCTCTGCCTTCTCTTTTCTCTCTGTCTCCTCTGTCCCCTCTGGTCTCTCTGCCTCCACTGGTCTCTCTATTGCCTCTGCCTCCTCTCGTCTCTCTGTGGCCTCTGCCTCCTCTGGTCTCTTTGTCTCCTCTGCCTCCTCTAGTCACTCTGTGGCCTCTGCCTCCTCTGGTCTCTTTGTGTCCTCTGCCTTCTCTGGTCTCTCTGCCTCCTCTGGTCTCTGTGGCCTCTGCCTCCTCTGGTCTCTCTGTTGCATTTGCCTTTTCTGGTCTCTCTGCCTCCTCTGCGTCCTCTAATCTCTCTGCCTCCTTTGGTCTCTCTGTCTTTCTTCCTCCTCTGAACTATTGGTGGCCTCTGCCTCCTCTCGCCTCTCTGCCCGTTGCCTCCTCTGGTCTCTCTGTCTCCTCTGCCTCCACTGGTCTCTCTGCCTTCTCTGCCTCCTCTGCTCTCTCTACCTCCACTGGTCTCTCTGGGACCTCTGCAATCCTCTGGTCTCTCTGTGGCCTATGTCTCTTTTGGATTCTCTGTGGCCTCTGCCTCCTCTGGTTTCTCTGTCTCCTCTGCCTCCTCTCGTCTCTCTGTGGCCTCTGCCTCTTCTGGTCTCTCTGTGGTCTCTGCCTCCTTTTGTCTCTCTATTCCTCTGCCTCCTCTGGTCTCTCTGTGGCCTCGTTCTCCTCTGCTCTCTGCCTCCTCTGCATCCTCTTGTCTCTCTGCCTCCTCTGGTCTCTCTGTCTTTCTGCCTCCTCTGAACTCTCGGTGGCCTCTGCCCCTCTGGTCTCACTGTGGCCTCTGCCTCCTCTCTCTCTCTGACTCCTTTGCCTCCTCTGGTCTCTCTGTGGCCTCTGCCTACTCTGGTCTCTCTGTGGCCACTGCCTTCTCTTGTCTGTCTGCCTCCTATGCCCCTCTGGTCTCTCTGCCTCCATTGGTCTCTCTATTACCTCTGCCTCCGCTAGTCTCTCTGTGGCCTCTGCCTCCTCTGGTCTCTCTGTCTTTCTGCCTCAACTGAACTCTCGGTGGCCTCTGCCCCTCTGGTCTCACTGTGGCCTCTGCCTCCTGCTCTCTGACTCCTTGCCTCCTCTGGTCTCTCTGTGGCCTCTGCCTCCTCTGGTCTCTCTGTGGCCGCTGCCTTCTCTTGTCTGTCTGCCTCCTATGCCCCTCTGGTCTCTCTGCCTCCACTGGTCTCTCTATTACCTCTGCCTCCTCTGGTCTCTCTCTGGCATATGCCTCCTCGGTCTCTTTGTCTCCTCTGCCTCCTCTGCCTCCTCTGCTCTTACTGCCTCTTTTGGTCTCTCTCTCTCTCTCTCTGCCTCCTCTGGTCTCTCTGTGGCCTCAGCCTCGTCTGGTCTCTCTGTGGCCTCTGCCTTCTCTGGTCTCTATTTGGCCATTGCCTACTCTGGTCTCTCTGAGGCATCTGCCTTTTCTGGTCTGTCTGCCTCCTCTGCCTCCCCTGGTCTCTCTGTGGCCTCTGCCTTCTCTGGTCTCTATCTGGCCACTGCCTACTCTGTTCTCTCTGAGGCATCTGCCTTTTCTGGTCTGTCTGTGTCCTCTGCCTCCTCTAGTCTCTCTGTGGCCTCTGCCTCCTCTGGTCTGTCTGTGTCCTCTGCCTCCTCTGGTCTCTCTGTGGCCTTTGCCTCCTCTTGTCTCTCTGTCTCTTCTGCCTCCACTGGTCTCTCTGTGGCCTCTGGCATTTAGACATTTAGGTTTATCTGTCCAGTAGGAACTACATTGTTGTAAGAAAAGGCCGTTCTGAGAAAAGCCTTTCAGTCTCCACTCTCCATTAGTGGAGCTGGATTCACAGCTCAGTGAGACTTTGTCAGACGTGAAGTGCTGTGATCTGTCAGGACTCACTGTGAGAGACACTGGGGACTCAACATCTGCAAAACAACAAGTGCATAAATAATGAAGAATGAAAATAACATAAACACTTCCAGTTTCTAAATATCTCTGAATGATTAGCAATAAATAAAGATCCTACCTTTAGTCCAGACAAACTTGGGCTGACTGTATTCAGAGTAAAACAGAGGACGCCCTCGTCCCTGCTCTACACACAAACCCTGCTGTGTTGGTCTGGTGCTGAACACTGAAGGAGTCCTGTTCAGTCCCATTACTGTGACCTGGGAGCAGCTCATATCTGTAAGAGTCTGATGAATGAGGAACAGCCTTGTACCAGTAAAAGGTCCATCCTGCAGACGTCTGTTTAACACCACAGCTCAGAGAGACAGAGACTCCAGGATTCAGCCATGACGGAGACACAGACAGGACAGGCTGGAGTTTACCTGTTTGAACACTCATTAGATATCATTTGTCTTATTGTGTTTTTAAATTGTCAGTGTAATAATGTAATAATGAATAATGTGAGATGAAACCTACTGTTGGACACATGTAATGTAACCTGGCTGCTCCATTCAGTTGCTTTATGTTGGTCATGTCTCATTATTCCTCTGCAGCTGTATTTGCCACTGTTCCTGAAGCAGCAGCACTTATTATCATTACTTTATCTTCTTTATTAGAAAAGCTCACACCAGATTTGTTCCATTCATACGTCCACTCAGTGTCTGCTCCGTGTATTTCACATCTGAGAGTGACCTGCTCTCCTGGGAATATCTCAGGCCACTTTGGCTCCAGAGACACAGCAGCTGTGTCAGAGACTGATCAGAACCAACACAGTTACAAACAAGACTGGAACAATATGAATAAATGTTTCATTAATTTAGCTTTGAAGATATTAAAGACTGATATGTTTCTAGTGATGTTTACAGATGATACAGACAAACTCACCAACAGCATTAAGTCTGAAGGACTGACTGTCCTCAGTGAAATAAAGTGGGTCTCCTCTTCCTGCTCTGCACCAGTACACTCCTCCCACTGAGACACTTATTTGTTGTTGATCAGAAGAACCTTTGAATAACTCTGTGTCTCTGAACCAGTAATATTTCCAACCAGATGAAGCTGGAGTCACAGAGCAGCTCAGAGTCACTCTGCCTCCAGACTGAACCTCTGTCTCACCAGTCACTGTGGCCTTTGGCTTTTCTGTGGATCAGAGTGGAAATGTATATAAATAACTTACTTGATATTGAACATAAAGTTGTCCAGACTCACTCAGTACGTTCAGTCTGGTCCCTCTGCTCCACAGTGTTGTGAGATCTGGAGCTCTTTCTCCTCTACATCTGTAGTGTCCACTGTCAGACTCAGTAACTCTGAGATTGTATATTCTTTTGTTGTTTGATGTAGGACTGAACCGGTCCTGCTCCACTGATACGTCCACTCAGTGTTTCCTCTGTCCTCAATCTCACATCTGAGAGTGAGACTGTCTCCAGAAAAGATCTCAGACCAGTTTGGATTCAGACTCACTGTGGGTTCTGTCAACATCAAATGTAATATTTAACATAATATAATTTCATTTTAAACGCATGTCAAACCCTCTTAACGTCCTCCAGACCAGCATCATGACTGTTATCAGTGATTAAGACACTGAGGCCTCTGTTGTGCCAGGACATTTTGTCAAAATTAACCAGTTCTCAACCTGAACAGACAAATCTGACTCAAATCCCCTTCAAACAGATAATGTCAGGTCCTGCTCAAACAGACTTGAAACTTGCAGTGTTCAATGATTTAATAACTTCAAATAAGCTTGATGTTTTTTAACAGAAGCATGGTTAGATGACAGGAAATGCAGTCCTTATTTAATCCACTCCATCTGATTTTACATTCGTATCAAAAATACAGGAAAACAAAAAGGGAAGTGGTGTATGTTCCTTTCTTAGGGATAATATTCTCATCCAGAAGCTGTCACTTGGGGAGTTTTTATTATTTACATTTAGATTTATTCATTTAGCTGACGCTTCTATCCAAAGCAACTTTCATTGTTCTACAGTAATTACCAGTTTTACAGCCACTAGGTGGGTTAAGTGTCTTGCCCAAGGACACAACGACAGTATGCCTTCCGGTTGAAGGACGGCTGCTCTACCCACTGAGCTACTGCTGCCCCATTTGAATATGTGTCATTCAAAATGAAGTTCAAGTTTTCTTCATCTATAATGTAGTTCTTTACAAACACTGTCATGATTTTATTGATGAGTTACTGAAATGCTTTCGTTTGTCTGCACAGAAATTGAACAAATAGTCATAGCAGGTGATTTTAAAATTTGTGTGGATAATGTTTGTATCAGGAATGTATCAAAACTTTCTGCTGTTCTTGATACTTATGGGCTGTATCTTCCCGATCATAACGCAGGTGTCAGGACGAAAGAAGCTCTGGGTGTGTCCAAATCCAACTTGTTCTGATTTTTCGGTTGAAGACGAAGGGATAAATAGACGGGACTTGAGTCGAACAGGTTCATCTTTTTAATATTGATGAGCAGAATATTAGTAAATACTAATCATTCAGTTAAGCTTAAACATATTGAAAAAAGTTAAAGCAAATGCATCTGGATTTAGTTTTCAAGCTAAAGAGGTTTTATCTTTTCCATTTCTGAGTCCAGCTGATACAGAGCTGAGCTTTATCTCTAGAGGGAGGGCTTTGACCTGAAACTAACTCTGATTGGACCAGGCTGTTCTGGTCTCAGAGTCATTAGGGCAGTGTGACTCCTGATGTGAGAGTCGTTAGTGTTAGTGGAGTCGTTGTCCTTCTAGAGTGAACCTGTTTTGATGTAGGTTTCAGAACACTGTTGTAAACAGCTGGCAGGTGAAAACAGAGACCTGCTCCTCTGAGCGCAGACTCAGCTCCACCAGAGTTCACACAGAAGAGCTGAGTCTCACTGAACAGAGAAGAAAGTCCTCCATTATCACCTGCCAGCTTTTTACAACTGTGTTCTGAAACCTACATCAAAACAGTTTCACTCTAGTGCAGGGGTCGGCAACACGCTGCTCTGGAGCAGCATGCGGCTCTTTCATCCCTCTGATGCGGCTGCCTGTGGCTTTTAAAAATAATTAATGAGTATTTAATTATTGTGTTTTATTTTAGTTCGTTTTTATGTTGTCGCTGTTACCGTGCGCCACTAATGCTAATGTGCAACACCCGCCAGTGCGCAATTTTTTTACTTTTGAGTCCCAGGTAGGCCATCTATGGAGAATTGTAAGAAGTATGCTTAATGTGTAATGAGGAGATATGCAGGTGTTTTCCAACTTAAACTTTATTAAAAGTAAACATCTCGCACGCCTCACAGATGACAGCTTACGATCCTGTGTAAAGAAGAAGGTGTCGGCACAGCCCTGAGACAAGACTGAAATAATCATCTTTGGAAACAGAAACAAAGAGAAAGTGTCAGCAGTCACCTCCAATCTCTTTCTCTAAAATCTAAAAACAAGTTAGAAATCTAGGGTCATTATGGACTCAGACTTGAATTTCCACGTCACATTAAGTCCATTACATCATAAGCATTTTATCACCTTAAAAACATTTCCAGAGTCAAAGGGATAATGTCTAAAGCAGACTTAGAGAAACTTATTCATGCTTTTATCTGCAGCAGGTTATATTACTGTAACGGCTGCTCACTGGTCTCTCAAAACGAGGGTTAAGACAGCTGCAGCTTATTCAGAACTGCTGCTCGGGTTCTAACCAAAACCAGGAAGTACGACCACATCAGTCCAGTTTTAAAATCTCTGCACTGGCTTCCTGTTGCTCAGAGAATAGACTTTAAAAGTTAAAAGTCTCTAAATGGTATAACACCAGAATATATTTCTGAAATGCTAGTTCCTTCTGAACCTTCTGGGACTCGGAGAACATCTGTGACATGCCTCCTGCTCGTGCCTTATATAGCCATAATATTTAGTACCTTTTTATAATAACTGTAATTATTTTATCTTTGCAAATAAATGTCATACTTCAGTTTAATAAACAAAAAATCACAAAGAACAGCAGTGAAATAAAAGAAATCAGAAAAAAAGTATAATATACACCAACTTTTTAAAACTGTTTGTTTTTAAATGTAATAAATGTAATAAAAGTAATAAATGTAATAAATGTATATTTGAAGACATATCAGCTCAAAAGAAACACCCTCATTTTGTTCCAAGAATAGGCACAGTTTATTTTAACTCCTTACTTTTTAACTTTTATTTTTATTTTAGATCTATATTTAAAAACATAACTGTACTCACCAGTTTTTAAAACAGTGACATCATTACTTTGTTCTGTGACAATATATTCATCCCATCCTCTGCAGCAGTAGACACCTCCATCTGAGACACTGACACGAGCTGAGTTTTCTTTTATTATTTCCTCTTAGAGTCAAATGCTGAGTTTCTTCTGAACCATTTATACGTTCCTTTAAAGTCCTGGACTTCACAGCTCAGAGTCACACTGCTCTGTTCTGGGATGGTGTCACTGGATGTTTTCAGAAGGACTCTGCGTCCCTTTCCTGAGGAGAGAACAATATTAGAAACACATGGCATTTGTTAAAGTCAGAGTCAGCCAAAGATGGATGCAGACTTTGGCAAAATGGAAATGGTAATTATTTTTATGATTTATTTGTCATTAGTGAAACAAAATAAGTGCTGTGTAAAATCAGAAGTCTTAAAATACTGACCTGTTAACTTCAGTTCTTTCTTTGTGGACTGTGGTCCGTCTTTGGTCCCACACCAGTAAAAACCCTGATCTGATTTTGCCACTAAATACATTTTTAGTTCAACTGTGGCAGAATTTTGTTGTATCTTATGGTATTTGTCCTCCGTAACAAGTAATTCATTTTTGTAAAAGTCCAAATTTGCCTGAACATTTTGAACACAAACCAGAGTTACATTGTCTCCGAGATACACAGACTGTTCAGGACCCTTCAGAGTCACATGGTCACCTGTGTAAACAAAAGTAAAGTAAAGAATATACATTTAAAAATGCTTTAGAGTAATACTACGATGGCCATAAAGTGTAAACCGAAATAACAGAACTGAGAACAAAATTACAAGTTAGAAAACCAGGCAGTTTTCTGACTCTTCTTTCTGACTCACTCTTGTTTCTGTGAATTATTGATGTGTTTTTTAGTTTTATTAACCCTTTAAACCCGAGGCCTATTTTCAAGAACACTGCTCGAAAAATCCATACCCATAAAGTAAAGACTATATTTCAGCAACAATAAGGTGTATTTGAATAATTTTGTCATTTTAAAGGGAACTTTGTGGAGATTTGTCAAAAGTGTTATCATATTAATATGTGTTACTAGTAAAGAGAAAATGAAGATGGCACACAGCTAAATTATTTTTTTAGTTTTTAGTTTTCGTTTCTTTGGAATGCTGCTGTTGCAACTTTTTACTTCATAACATGTAAATAAAACATGTTTAACATTATCCCTGCAAAGTTTTAAACCGATAATGTGGAGCAGAATAAAACTCAAGAGGTTTTAGTACAGACAGATTAGTCTGTTCCATTTCAGTTTAGTCATGTAAATACTATATATTTCATGTTTATATCACTAATGGTGTTCATTAAATACATTATTGAGAACTTAAACCAGACTTCTATGTATTTATATGTGTTTTCAGTCTGCATTCTTCCTCCTGCGTCTGTTTCTTTTATGCAGCGGTTGCTGGCCCCCACTGCGCACGGCAAATTCTCTGCAGCCGATTGATCGAACTGAGCACATCGTGCCTCCTTAAAATCATTAGTGCCAATAGAATTGAGGGAAACTGTAACGTTGTAATCGATAGCTTCTGTACTTTAAATTGAGGTCTGGCATGAGTTTGTAGGCTTACGTATTGGCCAGCTGTTCGCAAAAATGTAGCATCTGAGTTGAGGAGGGGGCGAACTTCACACCTTGACATGTTGTCTTTTGTATGATTGTTTTTGGTCTGTGTTTAGTTGGTGTATATGGCTTACATGTGCGTTTAGCGGGTTTCCGCTGAGTAATTGGATGTGCGGCTTACCCATATTAGGCTTGGGGCTGTGTAGTGCATTATGCTGCTTGTTTACGACGCCTTAAATAGGTTTAAAGGGTAAATTTGTTTTCTGATTTGTTATTTTGATATTTGCTTTTGTTAATTTGTTTGCACTTTACGGCCACTGTATAACAACTGTATACAAAGAAAGAGAAAAGAAAATTACAAAAGAAACATGGCAGAGTTAAAGGTGTAGGTTTATTTTTGTTTTCTCATCATTACATTTATCAAAAGTAGAACATAAAAGAACCAACACAGGACTCTAAATTATAATTTACTGAGTGTTGACAGTTTCTCAAGTCTTCATGTCAAAGATTTAAAAGTAAGCCCTGTGTTTTAAGAACAGACTAAAGACAACTGTGGATAAGTGCTACACAAGTCCTCACGACTCCATCCAGTGCAACAAAGAGATTCAACAAAACACAACCAGTGACTTTTGGGGCAAAAATCCATCTAACATTATGATATTTTTAAATATGACAAAAATAATATAGAAAATCTCTTTAAACTCTGTCACAGGCAACAATAAAAGAACACAAACACAGTGAGTTTATTTCTTGATGTCATAATGGGCCCAGGTGTCATATCCCTGTCCTATAGATGTAAACATGAAAACACAATCATCTTAATGACAACTGCAGAAGTAACACTGTACGTTACATGGCCTAATATAAAACAACACAGCTTGAAGAATATGTAATTCCACTTCTTTATGAACGTTTTGTAACATAAGGCCATATATATGTTAAATAAAATCTGAAACTGAACTAAATAAAGATTAAACAGGATAGTTATTTACCTTTTGTGTGTTTGAAGAAGACGACATTGAAGACTGAAATATGAATTATAAAAGAGTTTATGTCGACAAAGGCCTGACAAAAGTTTAGATGTTGACCTGTTTAAAGTCAAAGTGTTGTAAACTCACAGATGAGCCCCAGAGTCCAGACCAGAGAGGGTCCCATCCTCACATCCAGCGCTCACTCTGCCTCTGACAAACTCCAGCTCATTACAGGCTTCATCTACAGCACTCACAGAGGAAGAGGAGGGTACATTTGATGAAGATATGTTTAACTGGTCTGCACTTCCTTTTTCACACTTACCTCACACAGACACTGAACCACAGCTTTCACACTTTGAGACTTTTCTCACAGTCGACCCATCATGCAACACCTGTTTAGAATAAAATAAAAATAGAATACATTTTAAATAATCATTAAACTATATGCATCACATGTAAGTCGGCAGTTAGCAGTAGAAGTGACACCTGTAGCACTAAAATATTGTAAACAACTAAATACAGTCTGATCATTGTTATATGAACCTGTTGATCTTTACTCCGTTAGATATATTGAGTACTAAGAAAAACATTGAAGATCAGTGTAAGAACTAAAGGAAATAGATGTGTTACTTCTTCTTGACTCTACAATGACACTGAGACAAAGAAGGAGCAACTATGAACTGTGTTGTCGTCTTGAAGCTGAAGGAGAGATAACATCATTCTTGTTCAGAAACGTGTTAGATACTTGTCTTTTGTGGTTATTGTTCTGTAGAGGTTTATAATTGTTTGTGTGTTTGTCAGAACTGAAGCTACAGTACAGCTGTTATGTTCTGGTCGGATAACCCAAACGCAGGCACACACGCTACAGTTCACAAAAGCAAGTTTATTTAAATGATCAACTTATAACTGTCGGTTACTTCGGGATAACGAGGTAGCAGGGTCCGGACCGGGTTGAGCTGGAGCGTGACGAGCTGAAGGACCGGCGAGGCTCAGGGATGACCGAGGAGGGCGAACCGGACTGGAGGTAGGACGGGAAGGATCTGCGTGAACAAAGGAAACAGGTAAGTACATACATAAATCCAAACTCTACGAACGCGAGACATATTACTAACTGTAGTCAATGTTACGATCTGGCGCCGAGGAGCAGGCTGCGGTGCTTCTTATTCCTCTTGATTGTTCACTCGGCTCAGCTGGGCTTGCTTCGCCGGGCGCTCCCGCACACCTGTCTCCTCTCTGCGAATCCAGAGGGGCGGGGAGTCCGCACGGAGGCCACGGCCAACTGTGCCGAGTCCTGATCCCCGTGACAGTACCCCCTCTATGGACGCCACCTGGCGGCCTATCCTGCTTTCTCCGGATGGCGAGAAAAATTCTCGGATCAGGATGGATCCAGAATGTTTCTCCGTGGCACCCAACCGCGTTCCGCCCATAACCCTCCCAATCCACTAAAAACTGAAGGCCTCGACCCGGCGCCAGTACATCCATAATCCGCCGCCCGTGTAAGCTGGGTGATCGCCAATCATCCTGGGCGGCGGGGAGGACAGGGGACTCAATGGACTGGAGCTGACCGCTTGATCCTGGACACGTGAAGGTAGGGTGAATCCTAAGGGACCGAGGAGCTTGAGTCGAACTGCCGGGTTGATGACCTTCTCAATTTCGAACGGGCCGATGAACCGTGGTGCCAATTTTGTAGCTTCCACCGTAACGGCAAGTCCCTGGATGACAGCCAGACCTTCTGACCCGGAGAGTATCTAGGGGCGGGGGTGCGGTGTCGGTTGGCTTGGACTTGCGATTGAGCCGAGGCCCGCACCAGAGCTGATCGGGCCCTTCTCCAGACCTGATGGCACCGTCCTCAAGTGTTCCTGAATGGACGGAACTGCCAGCTCTTGTTCCTGGTCAGAAAATAAAGGGGTTGGTAACCATAACAGCATTGGAAGGAGACATACCCAGGAGGTGTTCACCAACGTGTTGTGGGCATATTCTACCCATGGCAGCTGAGCACTCCAACTTGCCGGATTGGCAGATGAGGTGCACCTCAGGGCCACCTCCATCTGTTGGTTAGCCCTTTCCGCCTGTCCGCTTGTCTGTGGATGATACCCAGAGGAGAGACTAACCTTGATCTCTAACGCCGCAAAATGCCTTCCAAACCTGGGAGGTGAACTGTGGACCTCTGTCTGACACAATGTCCCGAGGAATCCCGCAGCCGAACAGATGCTTCACCAGGAGATCTGCGGTCTCCTGGCGGATGGAAGCTTGGTCAACGGCACAAAGTGAGCTGTTTTGGAGAAGCGATCAACGATCGTCAGCACCACCGTATGTCCGTTCGATGGCGGAGTCCCGTAACGAAGTCCAAAGCCACATGAGACCACGGCCGGCTGGGAATAGGTAGTGGCTGTAACAGTCCTGCTGGGGTCGATGGAGGGCCTTATTCTGGGAACAAACTGGACAAGCTGCGATGTAGTCCTTAGTGTCTCTGTCCATGGTGGGCCACCAAAATTTGCTGCGTAGGACAGCCAGGGTGCGACCCATCCCTGGATGGCACGTGAGTCGGGTCCCATGGGCCCAGTGTAACACCTCTGACCTGACAGGATCTGGTACAAACATAGCGTTAGCCGGCCCTGTCCCCGGATCGGGGTGCAGACGTTGAGCCACCCGGACTCGATCTTCTATTTCCCAGGTGAGAGTTGCCAGAATGCGCGACTGGGGCAGGATGTGCTCCTCCTCAGGCGCCGACTGCTCCGTGGAAAAACTCTGGATAGTGCATCTGGTTTGATGTTCCTGGAACCTGGGCGGTAAGTAAGCACAAAATTAAAACGGTCAAAAACAATGCCCACCTTGCCTGCCGAGAGTTCAGTCTCTTTGCTGTCTGTATGTAGGTCAGGTTCTTATGGTCGGACCAGACCACAAACGGTTGAATGGCCCTCTCAGCCAATGACGCCACTCCTCTAAGGCCAACTTGACCGCCAGGAGCTCTCTGTTCCCACATCGTAGTTCCGCCTGCTGCCGAGAGCTTACGTGAGTAGTAGGCGCAGGGGTGGAGCTTCTGGTCAGTGGAAGAGCGCTGGGAAAGAACTGCTCCTACTCCCGTCTCGGCGCCGACCTCCACCACAAACTGCAGTTCAGGATCTGGCTGTATGAGTACAGGGGCCGACGTAAACCGCTGCTTCAGGTCCTTGAATGCTCCTTCTGCCTCCGGAGTCCAGACAAAAGGTCGCGCAGTGGGACGTAAGAGCCGTCAAAGGCGTTGCCAGTCTACTGAAGTTCGGATAAATCTCCTGTAGAAATTAGCAAAACCCAAAAATCGCTGAACCTCCTTGCGGCTGGACGGAACCGGCCACTCCCTTACCGCCGTAACCTTCTCCGGGTCCATTTGGATCTGTCCCTGCGCGATAATGTAGCCGAGGAAGGTAACGGACGGTGCGTGGAACTCACATTTCTCGGCCTTCACAAACAGCTTATTCTCTAATAGTCTCTGTAGTACTCTCCGGACGTGCCTCTGGTGTTCCTCCAAGTCTTTAGAAAAATCAAGATATCATCCAAATAAACAAAACAAACCGCCCAATCATGTCCCGTGAAACATCGTTAACTAGGTTCTGGAAAACCGCAGGGGCATTCGTGAGTCCGAACGGCATCACCAGATACTCGAAATGGCCCAAAGGAGTGTTAAAAGCGGTCTTCCACTCATCCTCCCTAATACGCACCAAATGGTATGCGTTACGGAGGTCTAGTTTAGTGAAAATCCTGGAACCCCGAGGAGTGAAAACAGAGCTGATCAACGGGAGTGGGTATTTGTTCTTTATGGTGATCTTGTTTAGCCCCGGTAATCTATGCATGGTCTCAATGATTTGTCCTTCTTGTCCACAAAGAAAAACCCGCACCTACCGGAGAGGACGAGGGTTGTATTATCCCGGCTGCCAAGGACTCCTGGATGTATTTTTCCATCGCCTCGTTCTCTGGTCTCGAGATGGTGTAGAGACGGCTGTGGGGAGAGGAGCACCTGGAAGGAGGTCGATGGCGCAGTCATAGGGTCGGTGAGGTGGAAGCGACAAAGCCTGATGCTTACAAAACACCGCCGACAGGTCGTGGTAGATGGACGGAACCAAGACAGATCCGTAGGTTCAGGTACCGGGTTGGATCTAGAGGAAACAGGGGCAAAGCAGACTGCAGGCAAGATAAATGGCAAAAGTTACTCCATGACACCACTTGGTATGTTGCCCAGTCTATGTGGGGTTATGTTGTCTTAGCCAAGGTAGACCCAATACAATAGGAGTGTGCACACACTCAAAAATGTAAAACTAATAGTTTCTTTATGATTACCCGACAGGAGGAAGGTTACGGAATCGTCTGTTCTCTGATCTGGGTCAGCACCTCTCCGCTCAAAGCCTTAACTTCCAACGGCACCTCCAACGGCACAGTCCGGATGCCCAACCTCTTAGCCACTCCCGGTCTAAAATGCTTTCATCTGCTCCTGAATCAATCATAACCTCAAAAGATCGGGTCCGATCTGTTAAAATAATCGTTCCTCCATTCTCACAGGCTTGGGAGATGAATGGACTTGGCTCAGCAGTACCTCTCCCATTACTGCCGAGCCCCCTTTCCCGGACGGAGAGGACACGAAGCCCGGAAATGTCCTAACCGCCCGCAGTAGAGGCAGCTCCCGTACTGACTCGGCGTAGTCTCTCCTCCTCAGTCAGATGAGTTCGCCCACTTGCATGGGTTCAGGTGCGGCTGGTTGCAGTGGCCTACTCGGTGGATCCGGATAACCGCTGGTTAGGCCTCCTCAGTCTCGTCCGCCACCCGCGGTTCTCTCGTTTGGGCTGGGAAAAACCCCCTTGAGGCGCGGTGATTCCCGGCCGTGGACTTGTAGCTGACCTCTGTGATGCCTGTAGGTCGGCCTTCTCCTCTGTCGCTCCCGAGGCGGTTATCAATCCTGATGACCCCGTAATGAGTTCATTTAGGCTCTCTGGTGGATCCCGTGCCGCCATCTCGCCCTTAAGTTCCTCGGAAATGGCATTCAAAAATGCTCCACGAAGAGCCTCCTCGCTCCACCCGCTCCGCGCTAGTGATCGAAACTCGATCGCGAATTCCGCCACACTGCGATTACCCTGTCGAATTGAAAACAGTCTTTTAGTAGCCTCCTCTCCTCGAACCGGATGATCAAAGATCATTCTCATCTCCGTGATGAAGGCAGCGAGGAGAAACATACTGCTTCCTGTCTCTCCCAAACAGCCGAGGCCCAGTCTAATGCCTGCCCCTCAAACAGCCTATTAAAAGGCGATTCTTGAACGTTCACTCTTGTAAGTCTGTGACTGTTGTTCAAAAACTAGGAGCACTGTGTTAAAAACGCCCTGCATGACCCCAGATCTCCACTATACGGTGCCGGCGGTGGTACATACCCCTCTCTGTACCCCGGAGGCGGTGCCTCCGTAGTCTGCGCGAGAGGTTGGGAGCGCCAGTAGACGGTGGTGTGTTGAGGGCCGCCATCCTGTCGCTCAGCCCCGATAGGTTGCGGGAAAACTCCTTCATGTGGTCCATGAGAGCCCGGAGAGTAGCGCCATGCTGTTCCAGAAGCGCGGTCTGAGCTGCGACCGTCTGTGCAGGGTGTGTGGCTCTGCTGGGTTCATTCTGGCCAGATCGTACTGTTATGTTCTGGTCGGATAACCCAAACGCAGGCACACACGCACAGTTCACAAAAGCAAGTTTATTTAAATGATCAACTTATAACTGTCGGTTACTTCGGGATAACGAGGGGTAGCAGGGTCCGGACCGGGTTGAGCTGGAGCGTGACGAGCTGAAGGACCGGCGAGGCTCAGGGATGACCGAGGAGGCGAACCGGACTGGAGGTAGGACGGGAAGGATCTGCGGTGAACAAAGGAAACAGGTAAGGTAGTCAAAATAGTGAGTTCGTGGACAAAGGCCCATGCAAATAAATTGCCATTGGACGCATAGTGACTCGGAGGGATCGAGTGTGAATTTGGATCCCAATAGCCCACCAAGTTAATGGCCATTTGTCACTTTGCGATTCCCTCCGCTTTTGACGGTCAAAAGTGATTACCCGGGAATAGTTGGTTTCCGGACACCTCTAGGATTGCCCACGCCCAGCTGGGAAACTTTTATTCTTTCTGACCACTACTAAAACACGGCCTCATCCCACGAACCTACTATTTGTCCAAATGCCCACTGTTTTTAGGGGAAACCAAGTCGGAGACCACAGATGCCCGCTCTAAGCAGTGCCCACATCCCACGGACCCAGTAAGTGTCCACTTCCCCACCGTTTAGAGGGTACGTTAGTGACCACTGCTGACCACTCCTAAGCCCCG